>WAAF01003737.1:72662-83351 GCA_013400475.1 Tricholaema leucomelas | reverse complement strand
AAGAGGGGGGAGGGGAAAAAAGGAGAAAGGAGGAAAAAGGGAAAGGGGAGAAAAAGAGGGATGGGGCAAAAGGGGAGAAAGGAGGGAAAAGGGGAAAGGGAGGGAAAAGGGGAAAGGGAGGGAAAAGGGGAAAGGGAGGGAAAAGGGGAAAGGGAGGGGAAGGGAGGGAGGGAAGGAGGGGAAAAAAGGGTGGAAAGGGAAAGAAAAGGGGAAAAGGGGAAAGAAAACGAGGTAAACCCAGAAAAGGCCAACAAAACTCACCAACATTCTTGCTCTGTGTTTTATTTTGCCACCAGCTCCCTGTCCCTCTGACTACTCCCAGGGTTGCCAGGATTGGCTTTAATACTTTTCAGGGCCTGTTTGACCCTCTGCTGAATGTATCTTTTAATCTCCCTATTGAAATGCTTGATAATCTTACAGCACTTTTCCTTCCCCAAGCAGAGGAAAAGTCTCACCTAGAGAGTTTTGGAGAAGTGCTTTTGGTCTTGCCTTTTTCTGCACGTGCAGCCTGCTCACACTTCTATCCACCTCCTTCCCATCCCAATAGCTTGGGAATGAAATTGCAGCACAAACCAAGACTGCAACGTGATGAAGCACAGAGAGGTAGAAGGTTCTTAAGGCTGTGCAGTCACAAGAGGGAGAGCTGGAGAGTGCAACAGGTTGCTGTATTAGTGCATTTGTTTTACATGCTGGATAACTGAGCATCTATTCATAGAAGTGACAAGTGCTAGCCTCAGCTCTTTTACTTCTTGTCTGAGGGTGTCCATGGTGGCAGGTATTAGGATGGTATCAGTAAATACATACTGAAAAAAATCAATCAAACAAACAAACAAAACCGGCCCCAAAACAATGAAACAAACCAAACAGAAAGATGAGCCTCATTTCTACTTTTAACTTCTGGGTCAAGCATCAAAAAACTTCTCTGCCTGCAGTGCTCAAAACTGGTGACAATTTCATGGTTCTTACAGATTTCTTCATCTCTGAATCAAGGATAAATAAAAATGTTTAATATTGCATTCAGAGTCTTGGGGAACAATCACACTTCTGGGCTAAGTTTGCAAATCTTGAAGGCTAAAATCTACTTTCCACAACAATTTGTGCCTAGAAACTATAGGCAGGGAGCTCTAGAAATCCATAGAAATACCATGGACTGTATTTCCCCTACTACATTCAAGTCAGCTCTGAATCCAAGCTATTGACTAAGGCAATATTAACACAGCTGTAGCAGAGCAGCTATCAGCACTGCCGGTATTAGTCTGCCTGTGTCACAGGGCTCACGTTCTCAGAGGACAGCAAATACACAGGGCTAGCTCTCTCAAGCAAGCAGGAGTGTTGCTATCCCATGAGCAGAATTAAGCATAAGCAGTAGTACACAGGGAAAGGAGGAAAAAAAAGGAACATAATTAGCTTTGATTATGAGGACAGAGTCCACAGAAAGAGCAGTAAAGATCCCAGGGCTGCGTCACTTTGGTAACACAGCCAGAAGGTGCCATAAATAAGCTCTGGAGGCCAGGATACATTCAGGAGGCATGAAGACAGCTTTCCCAGGGACAGAGATGGTAATCTCTGCTCAGCTGCAAAGGGCTGCAGCTGCTGAATAATTGCTTCAATACCAGTGGTTTCAGAGACAGCTTATCGCTCTGCCCTGTCCTGCCCTTGGAGTGGGAGGTTAAGGTCCAGGGACAGAGACAAATTTAGAGGGACAAAGTAATGATAAGTAGAAGGAAGAGGAAGGCCTCTGTTTGCTTCCCATTACACTTCTAGTTTAGAGAGATAAGGATCCTTTTCTTTTTGTCAGAGCAATAAAAAGGGAAGTGGATTAGCTGTGTTGGACAGGGTTTTCCTCTTAAACTGGAGGGAGCAGGAAGCAGTGAGCTTGGGTTGTCTGACTCCCTCCCAACATCCAGCTGCTGCCCTGACACAAACGATATAAATTGTCCTAGAGGTGAACAAACCCTTTTCCAAATGGGGATTACTCCCCAGACTGGCTACTCACAGGCTCACAGGATGTTAGGGGTTGGAAGGGACCCAAGGAGATAAAGTCCAACCCTCCTGCCAGAGCAGGACAATACTATCTAATACAGATCACAGAGGAACACATCCAGACAGGACTTCAAAGTCTCCAGAGGAGGAGACCCCACAACCTTTCTGGGGAGCCTGTTCCAGTGCTCTGTGACCCTCACAGTAAAGAAGTTCCCCCTTGTGTTGAGGCAGAACCTCTTTTGCTTACACCCATTGCTCCTTGTCCTACCCCAGGGAGCAGGGAGCAAAGCCTGTCCCCCACTCCTGGCCAGCCCTCAGATACTTACAAACATTTACCAAATCCCCTCTAAGTCTTCTTTTCTCCAGACTAAACAGCCCCAGGTCCCTCAGCCTCTCCTCACAAGCCATGCCCTCCTGTCCCCTAACCATCCTCATGGCCCTCTGCTGGACCCTCTCCAGCAGATCCCTGTCCCTCTGAAACTGGGGAGCCCAAAACTGAACACAGTATTCAAGAAGAGGTCTCACCACGGCAGAGTAGAGGAGGAGGAGAACTCCCTACTTAAGGTGAAAAAAACCCTATCACAGCTTTCTACCACTTCTGCCAGATCTGATGGGAGCTTTTTAGCAATAAATAGCATAGATTTATCCATCTGGAGAACAGCAATGGGCTGGTGCCCCTCTGATGCCTCCAGGTAACACTAAAGCAATGCCCAGCAGTTCAGCACACGAGAGTTTAGCCTGGAACAGACACAACTGAATGAAGACACCTCAAGACACCATTATGACTAAAACTGAAATAAAAATACCCCTTTTAAACCTGTACCCAGCAGCAGTGAGACAGAGGGCAAGCGGGTGGGAACAGAGACCCTAAAAGGTTCGATGAAGAACTTAACCTTCTGTTCACAGGAGGCAAACACAGACCAATGCATTGTACTGACAGAGTGCTACTGTGCTTAGAAAGTAGCTTTGTGGTAGATTCTCCTCTCTGGGCAGAAGGACTGCAACCTGCTTCAGGCCAAAAGGTTTTGGAGCGACGGAAGCCTTCTGCATGCCGTGAATGGGGAGCATGCAGACCCTGTCCTAGGACCTCTCAGGTTAGGCTTAGCTTCAGCTCCACGAAAAGCCCTGTGGAGAGATACAGTAGCTGGCTTATAACAACATTTTTTAGTGGTTATCTGTGGTTACACTCAGTTTTGTCAGACAGTAGAGCACGGCAGTGATGTCACTTCTTAAGCAGTTTAGCATAATTCTTAGGTGCCTTGGTAAGTTTCACTGAACTCACAGGAAATTAAGCAGATGATTATCTAATCAAGAGCAGAAACAGCAATAAATTTCCCTTATCTCCCCATCAGCCTAGGATCTCAGAGCAGTTTACCAAATGAGTAAGCCAAGACATGTAGCTCATCTCTGAGCTACAGGTAGGGAAACTGAGGCATGGAGTTTCCTGGCAAAGGTAAGTATGCTTTGCCATCGCACTGTCAACAGGCCCCTGGAACCCAAGAGGCTGACCCGAACTGGGATGATTTGTCTCAGGAATGAAAGGAATAGACACAGGCCTGAAATTCTGCGTGAGGCTGCAGATGAAAGCGTGGATCAGACAGGAAAAGACCTAAAGAGCACCCAGCCACAGCTGCTCCACAAGGCAGCGCCAGGGCTGATTCTCACAGGCAGGCAGGCAGAGGAAGTCTCTCTGCATAGCTACCTATGGATGCGTTCGGCTCTGAAACTCATTCTCACACTGCACTGCTGCCTTCCAGCCCTCTGCGGCCAGGCAGGGCCGGTGGGTTCACACCAACGTGCGTCCCGGGAAGCAAGCTCATCCCCAGGGGAGCTGCACCACTCCTGTTAAACGACACTTCCCTGAGCCCGTCGGCCACATAGGCCAAGAATTACAAGCCTCGAAAGCCATCGGCGCTGTCTGAGCTGCTGTTGGCGAAGGAGGGTTCCCAGCCCAAGTGGGAGTCGTTGCAGCAGAGGCATCATTTTAAACTAAGTGACAAGAATATATTAGGGGAAGGGAAAATTACACTTTTCAACAACTGAAGCAAATAAAAAACCCACTTCCTGCCAGAAATTCTGATGCAGAAGGCAGGAGGGGAAATTATTGCTCCCTGTCTACGCTGCATGGAGCAAACCTACACACATAGGTCAGAGGCCTAGCAAGTGCCTGAGGCTAAACTAATTATTGTGATTTGCTCGTCTTTTGTAATTAATCTAGGAAAGGCTTAAGGCTGTTAGCAGCTTTAAAGAAGTAAATCTGAAGGACCAATTAATTAAAAACAGCAGTGCTTAATGAGGACCTTTTGGTTCTCTCATGTTGATTGTTATATTTGTTGAAAGTTAAGTTTCCGCTGTCTGTCAGATCTTGTCTGGTCTTGTAAAATAGATCTTCTTACTTGGTGCTTAACCACTTGACACTGGAACAAAAGCTTTCGATTACAAAGCAATTTGTGGGGATTATAATGGAACGAGCTACACCCACGCTCCCTGATGTAACAATCAATTTGAAGCAATGTTCAGTTCAACCAAGAAGCCTTAAAGACCCTGAAACTACCGTTTGGATCTTCTGGCTCCTCTCGGCTGGACCCCATAGATGCTCACCGCAGAGGTAGGTTGAAGTATGAACCTCAAATCTTCTTTTGAAAACAAAATCACAGACCTACTCCCCTTACCCAGTCTTGTCTAAAAGTGACAATTAAGGACCTACCTCTCTGCAGAGTTTCTGTATGAGAATAAATCCAGGGCAGAGCAGAAGACTCAGGGCTTGCTTTAACCACCCACCTGAGGGGTGGTTGTAGCCAGGAGGTTGCTCTCTTCTCTCAGGCAGCCAGCACCAGAACAAGAGGACACAGCCTCAAGCTACACCAGGGGAAATTTAGGCTTGAGGTGAGGAGAAAGTTCTTCACTGAGAGAGTCATTGGCTACTGGAATGGGCTGCCCAGGGAGGTGGTGGAGTCGCCATCCCTGGAGCTGTTCAAGGCAGGATTGGACGTGGCACTTGGTGCCATGGTCTAGCCTTGAGCTCTGTGGTAACAGGTCGGACTTGATGATCTGTGAGGTCTCTTCCAACCTTGGTGATACTGTGAGACTGTGATATTGTGATAACCCAGAAGTGAAACTCAGCTGAGCACCAGAGACACAATCGTGGCTGTGTCTTACTCTTGACAGCACACGGCCAAGAGTCAAACCATGTCCTGAACGTAAGCTTATACTCTTAGGTCTACTGTTACTAACAGAGTCCTTCCTCTGATGCAAATGCAATTGGGTGCCAGAGAAACAAAGGTGCTATGAAGATCACAGCCAGCAGCTGAGATAAATGGCCAGCTCTGTTTCTGCTGTGCTCTCAGGCCTGCTAAATTCAGAATATCTTCTTCCATTTTCTTATACATATGGAAAAATGTTGATGCTTTGGTTTTCTTAATCAAAGGAACAAGTCATTCATCCCAAAACTATCCATTTTTTTGTTTCTGTTAAGCAGGATCTACAAGTAAAGTCCTAACATCAGAGCTCCAGGGGAAACTTGGACCTATGTGTTACCTGTGTGTTGCAGAGGGACCTTGCCAGGCTGGATGGGTGGGCAGAGGTCAATGGGATGACATGTAACAATGCCAAGTGCAGGGTTCTACACTTTAGCCACAACAACGCCAAGCAGCACTACAGGCTGGGGACAGAGTGGCTGAGAGCAGCCAGGAAGAAAGAGACCTGGGGATGCTGGTAGATAGTAGCTGAACATGAGCCAGCAGTGTGCCCAGGAGGCCAGAAGAGCCAATGGCATCCTGGCTTGGATCAGGAACAGGGTGACCAGCAGGACAAAGGAGGTTATTCTACCCCTGTACTCAGCACTGGTTCAGCTACATCTTGAATACTGTGTCCAGCTATGGGCTCCTCAATTCAAGAGAGACGCTGAGGTGCTGGAATACATCCAGAAAAGGGCAAAGAAGCTGGTAAGAGGCCTGGAGAACAGCCCTGTGAGGAGAGGCTGAGGGAGCTAGGNAGGGGAGGTCTAGGCTGGATGTTAGGAGGAAGTTGTTGGCAGAGAGAGAGATTGGCATTGGAATGGGCTGCCCAGGGAGGTGGTGGAGTTGCTGTCCCTGGAGTTGTTCAAGAAAAGCCTGGATGAGGCACTTAGTGCCATGGTCTTGTTGACTGGATAGGGCTGGGTGCTAGGTTGGCCTGGATGATCTTGGAGGTCTCTTCCAAACCGGTTGATTCTACTATTCTACCTAAAGACTCTAAGCCTCTTACAGAAGACAATGCTGTTACCAAGTGAATGAAGCATCTCTTACTGTCAAAGACAAAGACCCTCTGCTATTTGCTGTCCTTCTACAAGATCATAGAATCATACAATCACAGAATGTTTTAGGTTGGAAGGGACCTCAAGGATCATCCAGCTCCAACCCCCTGCCATAGGCAGGGACACCTCCCACTAGAGCAGGTTGCTCAAGGCCTCATCCAGCCTGGCCTTAAACACCTCCAGGGAGGAAGCAGCCACAACCTCCCTGGGCAACCCGTTCCAGTGCCTTACCACCCTCACTGTAAAGAACTTCCTCCTAACATCCAGTCGGAATCTCCCCTCTTCCAGCTTAAACCCATTCCCCCTCATCCTTATATTACCAGACCTTGTAAATAGTCCCTCTCCAGCCTTCCTGTAGGCTCCCTTCAGATACTGGAAAGCCACTAGAAGGTCTCCTCGAAGCCTTCTCCTCTCCAGGCTGCAGAGCCCCAACTCTCTCAGCCTGTCCTCATAGCAGAGCTGCTGCAGCCCTCTGAGCATCTTCATGGCTCTCCTCTGGACCCGCTCCAGCAGTTCCATATCCTTCTTGTGTTGGGGGCTCCAGAACTGCACACAGTACTCCAGGTGGGGTCTGAGGAGAGCAGAGTAAAGGGGGAGAATCCCCTCCCTTGCCCTGCTGGCCACACTTCTCTTGATGCAGCCCAGCACATGGTTGGCTGTGTGCAAAAGCATGCAACAAGTGTGTAAGGAATAAAGATGAGGTTAGCAACTTAGCCCCAGAAACAGTCCTTTGTGAACAGGAAACACCTTCAGAGACCTTCTCTGTCACATCCCCACAGGTATCATTTTTCACATGCAGCAAATGAATTTTACGTTCTCAGCAGGCTCCCCTTTTAGAGACCAGCCAGCTCCCCGATGGTTTGTGTTCAGGTTTTGGGTTGGGTGTTTCCATTCTTTGCAGGTATTTGTTGTTGCTGGGTTTGGGGGTTTGTTGTTGTTGTTGTTTTTTACCAGCAGACCTATTTAAAATAAAAAGCTCTGTGTTTTCCAAAACAGGAGTGCCAGTAACACAGAGGGAAAATGTGACATTTTTCTCCCCAGGATATTTTGACTGACACATGAAAAAGTCTATAATCTTACACAGGCTCAAGCTGCTCGTGTTGACATCCAAATGTTTGGTGAAAAAGAGCTTGATTACTTTCCATGAAAGGTGTAGGCTTCTGATTTAGTCTTTCCATCCCAGAAAAAAATCCTGACCTCAAGCTCTTTCTCAAGGGTGCTTTATTTTATTCACCTGTCACAAATGTAGCGGGTGAGTAGTGGGGGAATTCATCTTTCCGCTGCTTAACTGAGCCTCTACACAATATCTTGCTTATTTTCATCACATTCTCACACTACCAGCTGCTCATCTGAGCCAGCTGAGCCTGTCCCAAAAGTCATCTCAACTCGTTGCTCAGCTTGGTGGAAATGCTCTCTATTTTCTACGATTACTTGATCCTTAGCTCACAAGCCTCCCTGAAGGCTTCACAGCTGTGAGCTATCACCATGTGCGAAGATCTACCGTCCTGCTAGAGTCAGTCACCCTCTGCAGAAAGGAAGAATCTGAATTGTCCATGGAAAAAAAAAAACCCAACAGAATTACAGAATGTCGGGGCAGGAAGAGACCTCCAAAGATCATCCAGACCAAGACTCCCTGCCGGAGCAGGATCTTCTAGACCAGACCACACAGGAACACATCCAGGTAGGTTTTGAATATCTCTGGAGAGGGAGACTCCACACCCGCCCTGGGCAGCCTGTTCCAGGGTTCTGTGACCCTCACAGGGAAAAAAAAAATCCTCCTCATGCTTAAATGAAACTTCCTATGCCTCAGCTTCCACCCATTCCACCTTGTCCTGTCATTGGGCATCACCTAGCAGAGCCTGGATCCAGTCTCCTGACACTCACCTTTACATACTTATAAACATTAATGAGTTCACCTCTCAGTCTTCTCTTCTCCAAGCAGCACAGCCCCAGCTCCCTCATGCTCTCCTTGTAAGAGAGATATTCCATTCCCTTCATCATATTGTGGCTCTACACTGGACTCTCTCAAGCAGTTCTGTGTCCCTCTTGAACTGGGAGGCCTAGAACTGGACACAGTACTGCAGATGTGGCCTCACCAGGGCAAAGTAGAGTTGCAGGAGAACCTCTCTCAGCCTCCTAGCCACAACCTTTTTAATACACCCCAGAATGGCACTGGCCCTCCTGGGCACAAGAGCACACTGCTGACCCATGGTCAACATCCCATCTACTATCACCCCAGATCATTTTCCCCTTCACTGCCTTCTAACAGGTCAGTCCCCAGCCTGTACTGACACCTGGGGTTGTTCTTTCCCAGATGACAAAGTCTTTCCCATCCCACTCAGCTGCTGTGCTGCCTCATCTCAATGCTATTCAACTTCAAAACTGTCCTAGACAGCAGTACAGAGTTTGCTTGGAGTCTGCCATAAAACTAATCAAGCTCCAAAAAGAGCCAGAGCAAAACTCATGGTCCTGTACTTAAGTGAAAGCACTCCAACACCAAACAAAAAAATATCCCCTATGGGTTTTTCCCCCACAACACCACAGTGGAAACTCCATGATCACTGTTTTAGTCAGTATTTCATCAGTGACTGGGAGAAACAGAGGCAGCTAAAGGGCATGGAGAACCTGCTGGAACTGAGTCTCACTGTACAGGGATGCCCAAACTCAGCTCTGCCTCCAAGCAACGTGCAAGTAGACACGTTAGCAGTGTGAATAAATAGCTAATCTCTCCAGGATTACCAGTGAAGAGATTTCTGACTGACCCCTGTGTACATGTGTCAGCATTCACCAGTGAAGTTTCTGGCTGAGCCATATCAGCACATCAGACAAGGATTCATACCTGAAAGTGAAAGTGGTTATTCTTCAGTGCAGAGAGAGGTCTTCTGTCCATGCTTCAGACCACAGGTTCATGTGGATCTAAAGCTTTGGGGTTAAGAAAGTTGGTAGCTCACTGTTGTATGTATGGATTCAAACTGTTGCCTGTGTATCCATGCCAGCAGGCGTTAAAGAGGCTCATCCTTCACTTCTGAGCTGGATAGACATTTGGAAAGCTTGGTGCAGGAAACAGATCTGTTTCTGGTTCTAGATTCACAGAAGTTTACTGAAGGAGTTGATGTGAAGGGAAAATGCACCTTTGTGAACCACTGGGGTGCAGATAACTCATCACCAGCTGGATGACCTAAAGATCTTGGGCTTGGACAAGGGTAAGGCAGTTTTTAAAAGCTGGAAAATTATAGGGCTAGAAGAGATTGCTACAGAGTCACAGCAGGGCTGGTGATGAAAAGATCAGGGCCCTAGGATTAAACTCTGAGCCTCTTATGGTCACTTAGCTGTGGTTAGCCTGGGATTGATTTAGTTTGTTGTAAAGAAAAATGAAAAGGGGAGGGGGTAAGGATAGTTCAGTGCTCAGCTGCCGAGAAATAGGACTAGCCTGAAGGGTGAGGCTGGGAAAACCATGCTGCTTAATGTTAGTACACAAGTGGGCATTGCTGGACCCAGCCAGCCTCAGAAATGCAAGGGATGGTGTTGGGGAGGGCTGAATGTTTATACGTGCTCTGCAACCTGCTTCTTGCACAGTTCCTGCTTTGAGAAAGAAAATATTTACACACTATCTTTCTCCTCCTTTACTCAATGCCTCCCAGCCTGATGCTGCAGGTTTCTGCTCTAACCCATTCGGGCACCCGTGTGGAGCCACTGTCATGCCATAACCACGCTCAGACAAGGCCCCCAGAACCACCTTGCTCCAGCCCCCATGTCTTTGTCAGCCCTCCCAGACAGCAAGAGTAAATACAACCCTCCATGGAGCAGATAAATGTGCAGAGGTGGAGCCAACAAGTTTCATCTGTCACAGGATCACAGGACATCAGGGGTGGGAAGGAACTCAAAGAGATCATCGAGTCCAACCCCGCTGGATATTAAAATATATTAATTCAATTAATTAAGTTACATTAAATGATGAAGCAAACCAAATGCCTCTGCTGCAATACAAACAGAAGCCTTGTCCTGTGCTTTAGCTTCACTTTCTGAGGGAGACCAGGGTTTGGTTTTTTGCAGCTCAGAGGCATGACGAGGAGTATGATCTACTTAGCTGAGTGCTAAGAAGTAAAGTCACTTTAAGACATTTTCCCTCTCAGCACAAGGTTTCCCAGATCCCAGTTTCCAGCAGATCTCAGCTTGACATTGTCAGCAGCATTACATACACACACCCCTCAGCCTCTAAAGCCTGGGGAGAGGCATTTTAGACACCCATTTAGACAGCATTACATACACACACCCCTCAGCCTCTAAAGCCTGGGGAGAGGCATTTTAGACACCCATTTAGACAGCATTACATACACACACCCCTCAGCCTCTAAAGCCTGGGGAGAGGCATTTTAGACACCCATTTAGACAGCATTACATACACACACCCC
>WAAF01003737.1:0-71933 GCA_013400475.1 Tricholaema leucomelas | reverse complement strand
GGGGGAGTCATTTTAGCCATCTATTCAGCATTACATACATACACCCCTCAGCCTCTAAAGCTTGGGAAGAGGCATTTTAGACACCCATTTAGACAGCATTACATACACACACCCCTCAGCCTCTAGAGCCTGGGGAGAGGCATTTTAGGTACCCATTTAGACAGCATTACTTACACACACACCCCAGCCTCTAGAGCCTGGGGAGAGGCATTTTAGACACCACCCATTTAGATACCCATGCCTGCTGAAGCATGTCATAAGGGTAAAAAGAACTGCCTACAATGTGCATCTTTGACCTTGCCATTACATGCCACGTGGCTCCCAATGGCTGTGACCACCACCAGCAAAGATACAGCTGCAGACCTCCAGGGAGCTTGTCAAGAGTCATGGGCCAGGGAACCACCATGGAAGCCTTTCCCTCATTAAAAAAATAAACCCCCAGGAAGATGTCCAAGTCCAAGCAACAGCTAACTCACCTCTCTCTTGTCACCTTCTCTCTTGCAGCAATTCAAGCTGAAGATCCCCAACAATGAAGTTCAAACGCTACAGCACTTTGTGCCACTGCTATGATTGTTTCCCGATTCATTTTCTTACAGGGCAGGGGAAAAGCAACATTTCGAGCCACACCTGAATCCACAACAGTGTCTGGACACATGGTCTCCATTTATTTCACCTATGCAACCAAAAGCCTTTATGACTACGGTTACAGAACTTCTGGTAATAGTTATAACTGCCCCAGTTACTTCCTAAGTGAAGATTCCTCTCGGAAGCAAGCTCTGGGGAACTTCTGTGCCAGATGGGATGAGGCTGTACTTGAGGCTCTGGATTCTGCCTATACTTTATAGTACCACAGAGCATCACATTAGCCAGGAATAAGTGGAGATCCTCTCCATGTTGGAGGGCAAATACTCAGGCCCTTGCTTAATTGGAACATGCCCAGAGAAGGGCGATGAAGCTGGTGAGAGTCCTGGAGCACAGCCCTGTGAGGAGAGGCTGAGGGAGCTGGGGGTGTGCAGCCTGGAGAAAAGGAGGCTCAGGGCAGACCTCATTGCTGTCTACAACTACCTGAAGGGAGGTTGCAGCCAGGTGGGGTTGGGCTCTTCTGCCAGGCAACCAGCAACAGAAGAAGGGGACACAGTCTCAAGTTGTGCCAGGGGAGGTCTAGGCTGGATGTGAGGAGGAAGTTGTTGGCAGAGAGAGTGATTGGCATTGGAATGGGCTGCCCAGGGAGGTGGTGGAGTCGCCCTGCCTGGAAGTGTTCAAAACAAGCCTGGATGGGGCACTCAGTGCCATGGTCTAGTTGATTGGACAGGGCTGGGTGTTAGGTTGAACTGGATGATCTTGAAGGTTTATCCCAACCTGGTTATTCTATGATTCTAATAGCAGGCAGAGAGAGGAGGTAAGACAGACCTATGAAGAAATTCCCTCTCCCCTCAAAATCCAGTTTGGCTACACATTAGTTTGTCTCCCAACAGCTGTGCCAATGCTGTGCAAGTCCATACAGTGAAATGGTTTATCAAACTGACCCATTATAAACTGTGTATAGACAATTTTGCAACTTGCCAAGCACAAATGCAAGGCAGGCAGAAAGCTGGTAAGCTGCTAACTGCTGAGGCACCCCTGTCCAGGGTGACTGGGAAGGGAACAAAAGATCCTGCTCCACAAACATTATTTTTGTGTTTGTTTAGTTCAACTTGGTACAGGGCAGCATCTGGCTGCCTTTAAACAGAGGGAACAGAGGCACATGAATATGAAATTTGTTGAGTATTATCCCTTAGGTCTGGACTCAGCACCTCTCTAGGATTGGGACTTTTGCAGATTCACTTTGGAGTAGGACCCGAATGGGAACAAGGGAATCCAGTGAATGCTGGAAATGTTGATCTCTGACTCCCTGCAAATCAGAAAGCAAAGCTAAAAAATAATGTGTCTACTGTTTGTTCCTTCCATAATTCAAAGTGCATCAAAATTTAGTGAGATATTCAGGAAAGGAACACCTAAATGCTGCCTCTTAGGCCAAGAAACTTGCTTGGAAGCAGCGGTAAGATGGTTGATATCGTGTTCACAGCTATGTCACTAGTGACCTATCAGTCTCCTTACATATGAAGATGGATGTCAAGGCTGAGCCTTTGTGTATTCCTCAGATACAAAGGAGAATACTTTGAAAAGTAGTCCCAGAGCACTCCAGTCATCACCATGAGATGAAGCACAATAAGACGTCTGAAAAGCTGTGGCAGTTGTTTTATGTCTGATATGTGTTTTTGTGAATAGCGGCTTCAGTAATTTATGTTCCCAGATGAAAAGCTTTTTGTAGTCTTAATACACACAGTGGTTAACCCTTCTACTCCTCAGCTCAGGCATCTGTATGAGTTGCTGAAGACAAACAGCTCCATCCTTGGCTCCATCTGCAGTGTCCTTTTGACATCGACACACCAGCATCCTTTATTTTCCATGCATGTAAGACTAGCTGTATCCCTGAATCACAGAAGATGGCCCTGAAGAAGAATCCTGAGGAACCAACAGCTGACCTTCTCCACCCTGCTGCAGCCTACCACTCCCTCAACATCCTTCATTTTGTTCCTTTGGGGCTCCCTCCTCCCCTTCGTGAGGAATCCATCTCTCACGTTTGCTGCCTGTAAAACACTACCATCCAACTCTTCCTGCCAACATTTTGCAAGGGATCAATACTCTAAAGATCAATTCAACACAGTTTCCAGTCTTTCTGGGGAAAGACAGGGTTTGAAGGATAACTTCTACAAATCCTTTCCAGGTACAAAGCCAAGTCCTACCCAGCAGTGACTAATGTGTTTTAGCTGGTGGGATCTCAACAGAAATATCTGCAGGAGTTTTGCATGTGCACACATGGATAAAAAAACAGAGATGATTAAGGGAACAGTATCATACAAAACAAGAACAGAGTGGATAATCTCTTAGCACAATAATATCAGAAGGACAAGAATATTTAGTCTTTATGGTGGCAAACAAGAACAGCCTCCTTGCCTCCTAAAGGATACTATCTCTCTTGTCTGCATGCCTCTACCCTCCCTCAAACTGCCTCGGACTGTGCCTGACTCTGCAGACCTAAGACAGTCAACAAAACCCCCAGACAGCTAATGCAGGGGCATAAGATGCACCAAGGTCCTCCAAGGTGTCCACAGGACAGTGGAAAAGGAGTGATATAGTAAGAATATTGTATCATGTCTGCAGTGGCCTCTGTTGCATCCTGCTGCCACTGCATGTCACTGTTAAGACAGAATGGCAATGAATGACAGGGATTTTAGGGAAGGCTATAGAACTCCAGTGGAGATGGATCCCACAGTCCTCAAGAGCTGCCCCAGCTGTACCTTAGTCAGCCCCACTCTCTTAACACAAGACCTGAGGCCTCTCTAGCATTTGTGCTAAGCTGAAAGAAGCCACAAAATAAGACAGTGTGTTTGGAAGAGAGAGAAGGTGAGAAAATAGATATGAGAAAGAGGATGCCAGAGGGAAAGGGAAAGGCAAAGAGCAACAGGTTAAAAACTCTTGCAAGAAGAGATAAAGCTAAATCATTACCTCTGGCAGTGTTTACCAACAATTAGGTCCTCAGGAATTTAATAGCAATGTAACAATGTCCATTTCTCTACTATCAAAAAGAGCCTTTCAGTCTGCTCAAAATTAACTGGAGCTAAATAGGGACCAGTTCTTGCTGGTTTCTTGGCAGCCCATCAGAAGAACAAGTCTCTCAACAGCACTGCAATAGCACAGCCTAAAAAGGTCATTATCAGAACTGTCCCTCTCTGCTCTCATCCCACAGGAGACCCTTTGCCCAAGTGCAGGTCCTAAACCATCTTGTGTCTGGACAACACAGAGGCCACATTTCTGGCTTATGAGATCTGGGAGACTCACTCGAGATTAAACAAAGGACTAAAGATTAGGTGTTCTGTAATTCAGTACTTCCTTTGCCTGCTTTCTGGTTAGCAGCTTTTGGCAGGGAAAAGGAACAGCAGCAGCCAAAAAGGGCTCTCTCTGTGAATCTGCATGACCTAAGCAGAAACAAGAGCATGTCACTTGACTCTGCTTAGCAAGATGAAGCTTTCATCCAGGCTCCCCTTCCAAATGCTACACTCGCGTTCATTTTGCTATCAAGCCATGTGGTTGTTTGACTCGACTCATGGAAAAAGCATTGAAAAATAAACCACAGAGCATATCCAGATGTTTGGAAATGCTAAACTTAGTACCTCACACTCTTCTCTCCTCATCCAGCTTTAAAAAAAACCCTAAAAAACTCAAAAGCATTCCTGAGCTGGCTTGTAATGAGCCATTACTTCATACTAAAAAGTATATGCTAACACAGGCTTAAGTAATCAGTCTTCAAGCCATAAACACAATTACTAAAACACTTTGAAGGTTTGGATCAACTTCATGAAAGGATAAAAATTCTTTGCTTTCCTTATTTTAAATAAGACTCGTGCTTCCAATAAAAGTTAGCTTTCACAGTCCAAATACACACGAGAGGCAAGATGATAGCCTTCAGCGCTAAGGAGGCAGAGGAGGCTTGCAGGAAGAGGCAGAGGCTTGCAGGAAAGAGGCAAAGGAGGCCTGCAGGAAAGGAGGCAGTTTGTTCTTGGTTTTCAAGGTGTTATGCACAAGACAGGAGAAGCCAAGTTCAGCAGCCTGCCTTGCTCAAACCATGCAGTAAGCACCTACATGCCTGGCCCTCACCAGTTTAATTATTGCTCCTCTTCATCCATCTTACAGGCAGAGTTTGTGGGTAGAGGGTCATAGGGCACCACTAGCACTTCTCTTACTTAAAATCCCTAAAGATCTTTAAACCTCATGTAAAACTACATTTCTTAAAGCCCTTCTAGTTTTGAGAACCTCAAATTCAGGAAGTCAGTATCTCCACTGCTAGCCCAGTCTCCAGTGCATCAGACAGTCCTCACTCAATTTAAATTGGATTGAGTCCCTCATCAATAAGTTTGCGGATGACAGCAAGCTAGGAGCAGGTGTTGATCTGTTGGAGGGTAGGACAGCCTAGCAGAGGGATCTTGCCAGGCTGGATGGGTGGGCAGAGGTCAATGGGATGAGATTTAACAAGGCCAAGTGCAGGGTTCTGCACTTTGGCCACAACAACCCCAAGCAGCACTACAGGCTGGGGACAGAGTGGCTGAGAGCAGCCAGGAAGAAAGGGACCTGGGGGTACTGATAGATAGTAACTGAACATGAGCCAGTAGTGTGCTCAGGTGGCCAAGAGGGCAAATGGCATCCTGGCCTGGATCAGGACCAGTGTGGCCAGTAGGACAAGGGAGATTATTCTGCGCCTGTACTCAGCACTGGTCCAGCCACACCTTGAGTACTGTGTCCAGTTCTGGGCTCCTCAATTCAAGAGACATGTTAAGGTGCTGGAATACATCCAGAAAAGGGCAACGAAGCTGGTGAGGGGCCTGGAGCACAGCCCTGTGAGGAGAGGCTGAGGGAGCTGGGGGTGTGCAGCCTGGAGAAGAGGAGGCTCAGGGCAGTCCTCATTGCTGTCTACAACTACCTGAAGGGAGGTTGTAGCCAGATGAGGGTCAGTGTCTTCTGCCAGGCAACCAGCAACAGAAGAAGGGGACACAGTCTCAAGTTGTGCTGGGGGAGGTCTAGGCTGGATGTCAGGAGGAAGTTGTTGCCAGAGAGAGTGATTGGCATTGGAATGGGTTGCCCAGAGGGGTAGTGGAGTCACTGCCCCTGGAGGTATTCAATAAAAGATTTGATGGGGCATTTAGTGCCATGGTCTTGTTGATTGGATAGGGCTGGGTGCTAGGTTGGACTGGATGATCTTGGAGGTCTCTTCCAAACTGGTTGATTCCATGATTCTATAGTTCTAAATCCAAAAGAATTCCATGTCCAAAAAAAAAAAAAAAGAGGGAGAGCCAAGAGGCTGCTGACAGAGCCACCTATCCTGCCAGGTAGTCTGCATGCATCACAAACAGGCATGGGTTCATCAGGGCTTCTGCAGAAACATTCACATGCTTTAGTTCCTTGATAGAGAAGAAACACAACTACCTGCTGCATAGCATGAAAGTGGGAAGGAAGAAAGCAAGCCTTTATTACCTTTACTCAGTCTTGAGTCATATGCCACTGGCACATTGCTCCTTTCTCCCATTCCTGTGTTTTGGTTCCAGTCCTGAGATTTTTTTTTAACTTGATCTGGTTCCCTAAGGCTGGCCAGGAACCTCCTCAACTCCCTCCCCACACCAATAGTAAAGACTTGCAGCTAAATAATTGCCAGGCCAGAATCAGTTACATCATTCCCCCACACACACCTCTCTTTTCCAGGTATACTCTAATAGTTCGCAAGCTCTTGCCCTGTGATAAAGCTTCCTACAGTTTTCAGGCAGTCTGAGAAACAATGGAGATGATGATTTCTTTTTCATAATCCTCAACACAGTAGTTGAAGGCTTACATCTCTGAAAAGCAGCTGAGGGTTATTCACTGGATGAATATGTCAAGTGCATTAATACATCCAGCCTTACGTTCAGTCATGAGAAGCTCTACTGGGAAAGACATTTAGATTGGGTCACCAGGATGAGACAGATGAGATGATAGCCATCCTGTGTGTCCCTCAAGCCCAGTTTCGGGCTTGTTTGTGCACAAATACAAAGAATGAGCCAGTGACTCAGCACACTTGGGTGCTTTTCAGAATCCCCTTAAGGTACTCATCAACAGCTCTGAGCACTTCACTACCTCTGAAGCCTTGACCCACAAGCTCTTCTCTACATATGAATCCCCGGAAGCTGTCTAAACTTCCTAGATGAGAAAGTGTTTCTAACCGCTTAAGTGGTCTCACTTCAAAATAATCTACTGAGATACACTAAGATCTCAAGCTCACAGTAGGGTTTTGTGCTTTAAAAAGGAAGGGGGAAATTGTATTTTCCTAATAAAGCTTGTGTCAAAATTGTCCTTCAAATCTTCCTAACGTCGCAAGTTTGTTCATGTCTCTGTCTGTCTTTCCTGCATCTCACTCTCTCATACATTCATACAATTCATAGACTCATACAATTGGTTGGATTGGAAGGGACCTTAGAATCATAGAATGGTTTAGGTTGGAAGGGACCTCAAGGATCATCCAGCTCCAACCCCCTGCCATAGGCAGGGACACCTCCCACTAGAGCAGGTTGCTCAAGGCCTCATCCAGCCTGGCCTTAAATGCCTCCAGGGAGGAAGCATCCACAACCTCCCTGGGCAACCTGTTCCAGTGTCTCACCACCCTCACTGTAAAGAACTTCCTCCTAATATCCAGTCAGAATCTCCCCTCTTCCAGCTTAAACCCATTCCCCCTCGTCCTAACATTACTAGACCATGTAAATAGTCCCTCCCCAGCTTTCCTGTAGGCCCCCTTCAGATACTGGAAAGCCACTCTAAGGTCTTCTCGAAGCCTTCTCTTCTCCAGGCTGCAGAGCCCCAACTCTCTCAGCCTGTCCTCATAGCAGAGCTGCTGCAGCCCTCTGAGCATCTTCGTGGCTCTCCTCTGGACCCGCTCCAGCAGTTCCATGTCCTTCTTGTGTTGGGGGCTCCAGAACTGCACACAGTACTCCAGGTGGGGTCTGACGAGAGCAGAGTAAAGGGGGAGAATCACCTCCCTTGCCCTGCTGGCCACACCTTAAAGATCTTCTAGGTCCAACTCCCTGCTGGCGGATACCTTCCACTAGCCCACGTTGCTCAAGGCCTCATCTAACCCATCCTTGAACACTTCCAGGGAAGAGGTATCCACAAGCTCCCTGGGCAACCTTCAATGTAAAGAATTTCTTCCTAATATCCACCCTAAATATACCTTCCCCAAGCTCGAGCTCCTCCAACCCAGTCCAAGGTGCTGCTTTATCCGGAGTTGTTCGCAGGCACTGTAAGTTTTATGAATCAATAAAGATTTCCCCAATAGGTTTTACTTAAAGATGTGTGCCCAGCTGCCAAAGCACTTCTTCAGAATCTGGGCCTTGGAGAATTAACTACATGTTGCAGATCAGCTTCAAAATCAGCTCCAAAACATTTGGAAATTATTACAGTCCACTTGCTTTGTAATTATAAAAAGATGAAATTACTTTGAAGCTTCAGCTAGAGAAGACTAATGCTGCAATTAACAGAGCCATTTGCAACCTGATTATTGATGAGGGTCATATGTTCCTATCTATCTATAAACCTGAACCACCAAAGGGCTGGACACTATGAACCACATAGCTCCAAGCATCTCTGGTTAAATATGCTGCCCCATAAAACAATCTTCTGTAACTAAGACAAGAGTATATTACCTGCTGGTTTAATTATAGAATCAACCAGGTTGGAAGAGAACTCCAATATTATCCAGTCCAACCTATCACTCAGCCCTGTCCAATCAACTAGACCCTGGCACTAAGTGCCCCACCCAGTTACGATGTGTTTGTAAAACAACGTTTATAAGAGGGCACTTCCCCCCCAAACACACACATGCAACAAGGAAGAGGAAGGTGACTTCCCCATTCAGTCACCTCTTGCAAGTCCTGTGCCAGTTCTCCTTACAGATGTGCAGCCCTTTTCCATCAGTGGGGCTACATGGACACTGCAGGAAGGTCCTAAGATCTTCTGTATTGTTCATACAGACCATCTCGGAGTGTGGACAATGTCATTCTGCCTATTCAGTGTCAGGGAGGTGACGACTGTGGTAGGAAGCAAAAGAAAGCAGCAGGATAATAGATACCTCCATCTCCCGCTGCAAGCAGGCAGTTGAAAAGGACCTGGCATCAGCTGTGGTGCTACTCAGTGGGGCTGTTGATGCCCTTTACAGCTAAGTCTTTTGTGGCAGCAGCTGTTGGACTCCAGCCCACAGCCTCACTGAGCTCACAGAGCAGACACAGGTTTCAGCTCCCAACCAGTCCCTTAAATCTAACACTCTTCAGTGGCATGAAGTGTCATGGCCCCAACAGCATCGCAAACATCCCTCAACTCCTGCAAACCCCTTCAGCTGGTAGGAGAGCTCAGGCAGACAGGGTGTTACTGCATGGCTCCAACTAGACACTGCTTAGGGAAGAATCCAAGACAGCACTTTGTCTGGGTAACACTGCCACTTTCACTTAATTAAAATCTTTTAATAGGCATCTCCCTCCCTCGCACCTCCCTGTTAGCAGGCGTCCTATTCAGAGTGGGAAGATTAACAGCGTTTTCCTTTCTCTGATGTTACCCAGAACAAATTAAAAATGTAATGACTCGTTAGTCACTTTGAGAGCACAATGACTTTTGTGTTACCTTACTAGCTGGCATTTTTTACCTCCTAGCCTGGCACCCAAGCCAGGAAGCAGCTGGATATTTGTGTGCTTTACAGCATTCAGAGTTTCTGCATTAGTGTCTTAAAGTTTTGAATCACATCATGAAATCACAGCAGGGCAAATAACGTCTCCCTATTCTACAGTGATATACAAAATGATTGAGATCGCTGGTTTAAAGTTCTGGTTTTCCCAGGGGCTTATTTCAACGTCATGGCCTGCTGTTTGGTACCTTGACTTTGAACCAGCACCACAGTAAATACAAACTCAAGTCTGCCAGCAACAGGGAAACCTCTCAGATGTGTCACTGAGGCTGTCAGATTAATAGAGGCTGGGAAAATAAACACTTTTGAGAAGATCTTGTGAGCAGAAAGTATGGGAACAAGAGAGGATATGAAAATAAACCAAACCAATTAAACCCTATTTGCTTCCCTTTAAACAAACAAAAACCAACCCCCACACCAAACCCAAACAAAGAAACAAAAATGCAACCAAACGTTAGTTTCAGTAGGGTTGTGGTTTTGGTTTCTAGTAAAGCTTCAGAGATGTTCCTGATTTCCCCCCACCTTGCCATACTGTGTGTGCATTTCACCACCACTCACAAAACAATTGCATGCCAAGGTTGTTCATTCAATATTATTTCATGCATAAGAAAGCAGTCTATGGGCTTGGTCCATTCATCTGAAGTCCATCAAAAGGTTAGTATCTGCAACCAGTTCTTACCCTTGCCCTGACTTGCCCTGGCTTAGAGATACTTATTACTGTCAAGTTAATCAGATCCCCACATCCATCTCATTGCAAATCCTGTTCCTTACCTTGCATGGTAGGACGTGTCTCAGAGGAAGATATGAGGACTCTTCTGGGGCAGAGGCAGCTGTCCTTGCTGAGACTCCCCTGACAGCAAGACTAAATTCACAAAATCATTCAAGTTGTTCCAAATCTGAGCAGTCTAAACTGCAGAGCCAGAGCATGACACATTAAGGAAGGGACTGGGTGGAGGTTTCTGGTCCAACATGCCTGCTCAAAGCAACTGATTAGATCAGACTGCTCAGGACCTCATTCAGGTAAATCCTGAGCATCTCCAAGGGTGGAGATCCCACATCCTCTCTGGGCCCACCTTCCAACGTTTGACCACCCTCATGGGGACAGAAGTTAACAAAACAGCAGCAGCTCTAGCATTGTAAGGCCAGTGAAGGGATTCAACTGTGAATTTATTATCCAATGTGCAATCTGCAGCAGTAATGATGTGCTTGCATTACTGCCTGAACCCCTGACCTCTACTGAGGGGGGCTCAAGGAATATGTGCACAACAGGGGAAGAGAGACTATTTGGAGTACATCTTTGCTCACTGCCCATCTGGTGGCTGAGGGGTAGATTGTTCCTCTCCCTTCCCACAAAGAAAACCCAAGCTCTGATAAAGCTGTTGGTATGGCAGATCCAGCACTGAGTTGCAGAGAGAGCACCAGTTGCAAGGCAGGAACTGCAGCTATTCCTGTTAATGGGCTTCTTACTGTAAGTTGAACCACACTGTTCCTCTCCAAATATTTATCTGGTCCTAGCAGTGGGGGAAATTGGCTGCTTCTGTTTTTTACTGCCATTTTGAACAAAGAAATGAAGTAACAGGGGAAACTATCTCCCCAGCAGCAGCACAGCCACATCAACTTCAACCAATCCCCCAGGTTTAAGGGTGCAGTATTAGAGAAATCAGATTTATGGGCTCAACAAACACTAGTGTGCCCATGTCTGAGCACCCAGATAGGGTGCCCAAGCACATCAGACAGACAACAATCCTCAGCTCCAACAGGTCCCCTAACACTGCAAGTCATTAGCCATCCTTCCTTTCATCTACAACCCTCCTGGCTTCCCTTCAAAGGATCACAGAATTCCCAAGATTGGACAAGACCTTTAAGATCATTGAGTCCAATCATTATCCCAACAGGCTTTGATTAAATCATATCCCTAAGCACTACATCTACAGCACTCTTAAACACCTCCAGGGATGATGACACCTCCCTGGGCAAGCTGTTCTGGTGATGCCTGATAAACCTTTCAGTGAAGAGATTCTTCCTAATGTCCAAACTTAACTTCCTCTGGAGCAACCTGAGGCCATTTTCTCTTACCTTATCACTTGTTACCTGGTTGAACAGACCAACCCCTTTCATGGAAGTGTAGAGAGCAATAACGTCTCCCCTCAGCTTCCTTTTCTCCCAGCTCAACAACTCCAGTTCTCTCAGCCACTCCTCATCTGGGGTGATGAAAAGCTCAACGTGAGCCTGCAGTGTGAGCCCCAGACAGCAACCGTGTGCTGGGCTGCAGCAAGAGCAATGTGGCCAGCAGGGCAAGGGAGGGGATTCTGCCCCTTTACTCTGCTCTCCTCAGACCCCACATAGAGTACTGGGTGCAGTTGTGGAGCCCTCAGCACAAGAAGAACATGGAACTGCTGGAGCCAGTCCAGAGGAGGCCATGAAGATGCTCAGAGGGCTGCAGCAGCTCTGCTATGAGAACAGACTACAAGAGTTGGGGCTCTTCAGTCTGGAGAAGAGAAGGCTTTGAGGAGACCTTAGAGTGGCCCTCCAGTATCTGAAGGGGGCCTACAGGAAGGCTGGGGAGGGACAATTGACACGGTCTAGTAATGTTAGGACAAGGGGGAATGGGTTTAAACTGGCAGAGGGGAGACTCAAACCAGATGTTAGGAAGAAGTTCTTTGCAGTGAGGGTGGTGAGACACTGGCACAGGTTGCCCAGGGAGCCTGTGGCTGCTCCCTCACTGAAGGTGTTCAAGGCCAGGTTGGATGAGGCCTTGAGCAACCTCTTCTAGTGAGAGATGTCCCTGCCTATGGCAGGGGTTTAGAACTGGATGATCTTTGAGGTCCCTTCCAACCTAAACCATTCTATGACTCTATGATATGTTCTCCAGACCCCTCACTGTTTTTGTTGCCCTTCTTTGGACATGGTCCCCAGCACCTCAATGTCCCTCTGGTAGTAAGTGGCTCAAAACTGAATCCAGTACTCAAGCTATGGCCTCATCAGTGCTGAGTACAGGAGTCTCTCTGCAGAGCAGCTGCCTCTCACCACTACATTTTGTTATCTCTGTATAAAGGCACCAGCTTTGCCTCCCAAAGGTAACCATCAGACCACAGTAATGCTCAAAAGCGAAAAATCCTATAGAAGTCAGAGTCATTAAAATTCCACCTTAATTCCTGTGTGCAGAGGAGGGAGAAAAGGTCTCCAGCACATGTTTTCCCACTGCCACAACAGTTCGTGCATTGTGTTATAAAATTTTTCAGTGCCATTTATTTTTATTTGGCCTGTGAAATACTTTAGGGAAGGCCTCCTCGTAAATGGCCCATAAAGTTTGACAGGAACTAAACCTCCCACTGTTTTTGTGAGTGATATAAAAAAGAACCAACTTAGTTGGCACCCTTAATGCCTGTTTTATGGGAAAAGGAAGACTGTCCCTCTGTACGAGCAGCCGATTCCTGAGCAGCCTGAGCTCAGTCCTGTAAGCATCTTTTGTGGCCTTTTATGAGGTAAGGCTTTCCCTATAAAGTTCTGGCCTCGCCACAAATCCACTTCCCTCTGGGCTCATCCATTAATAAGCACTTTCATTAAAATTCCACCTTTCTTGGAGAAACAGCCAAGCTAATTTAACAGGAAATTGACTTTCTCCATCACCCTCACGTCTCTGACTGCAGCGACACAATCCGGCGGCGGCCAGAGACATCCTGCCCGTTAGCATTCCTCCATCATGCTTCCATTTCTAACAGCCACGCGGTTCCCTGCACTGTTTGAGGGAAGAGGAAAAGGGGAGGTCTCAGGACAGTCACTTCAAAGATGTAGTTGCTTTCAGAGAAACACCTAGAAATGATTAACTCAATGCAATTTCGGGCAGCCACCGCAATACAAGAGAGATGTGGAAGTGCTAGAACGGGTCCAAAGCAGGGCAACGAAGCTGGGGAAAGGCCTGGAGAATAAATCTTATGAGGAGCAACTGAGGGAGCTGGGGATGCTTAGTGTGAAATGAGGAGGCTCAGGGAAGACCTCATTACTGTCTACACCTACCTGAAAGGACATTGTGGAAAGGCTGCTGCTGGGCTCTTCTCAGAGCTAATTGACATAACAAGGCGGAATGGCCTCAAGATGAGACTGGGGAGGTTTAGAGTGGACATTAGGGAAAAGTTTTTCATGGACAGAGTGGTCAGGGACTGGAATGAGCTGCCCAGGGAGGTGGTGCAGTCACACATCCCGGATGTGTTTAAGGGTTGTTTGGATGTGGTGCTTGGGGATACGATTTAAGGGTTCTAGGTTGGACTTGGTGATCCTGAGGGGCTTTTCCAACCTGGATCTTTCTGTGATTCTGTGATCTTCTGCTGTCACCAGCTTTGAAGTGAGCATGGCATTGGCTCCATAAAAGCACAGGAATGATGATGGAGCAAAAGAGGACTGGGAGCAAAATAGACATAGCACTCATCTGAAGGTTACTGCTCCAGTCAAACACAGAGAAGGTGGACAGCGAGAGGAGATCAGCTTAAGAGAGACTGAAGGACAGGGCACAGAGACTGTGGGCAGAGATGTGGCTCTCAGTCCGCTACAGAATGTCATCATCCTCCTGGAGGTGCTGACCAAAGGTCCTCCCGATAGAAGTAGAATCATAGAATCAACCAGGTTGGAAGAGACCTCCAAGATCATCGAGTCCAACCTAGCACCCAGCCAAGTGAAGGAAACCCCAAACCTCACAACATAGAATACGTCCCAGAGAATAAATTTCATCAGCATGCCAATATTCTGTGAGCAGGGAAGGAGCCCGAGGTTGTTAAATACACTCTCTGCATCCTGCATATTGGCAAACAACACAAGTGGAGAACTTTTTTTTTTTTGGTTGGCTTTGTTGTTAAAAATCCATTTTGTTCTCTTTTGGCTTCCAAGACAAGCTTTCAGGTGGAAGGCTGTACATAACACTGTATTTAGAAATGAGGGATGAGAAATGACACTGACTCCATCTGTCCATAAAAAAACATAGCATTAAATATATATATATATATATATATATATCCATATGACTTTATTTTGCATTCCAGTGACGTACCTCTCTGCATTTCACAAGAAAATGTCCAGGGAAAGTGACAGGTTTATTTTTAGCCTTTCTTTAATCTTTGCAGAGTGTGGCAGCAGATTGCAACCCATCATAAGTGTCCCAAACTAGGCTGAGATATGCTGCTGAGAAAGAATGAGTTTGGATTGACTGTCATACTGCAAAGATATGGAGATGTTCTTAACAACCAGCCCCACTCCAGCTATAAGAAATTTGATCATATGCATTTCATTCTCGGTGTCACATATAAGTGGGAGATACATTTGTCACTGGATAATACATTCAGAATTAACAAGAAGAACTTGTCAGGTTTTGGCTGCAGCCACTGACGCTAAAGCCTAGAGCAAAATAAACTGTCAGATCAGAGCTTTGTTAAAAGGATTAAACCCATTCTTAAGGGTGGAGCTGTGGAAAAGCTTTTAAGCTTTATACTTACACCTGAAAGGTTTTATACCAGGATTCTAACAAAGACTGACACGAAACAAATATTTTACAAAACAAGAGCTAATCTGACCTCATGAGTGGGACCATCTCCAGAAGTGGCTGAGCTGCAAACTGTGGGCTGAGCGAGTGCTGTCGAGAAAGCCTGGATCTGTCAGGCGGTCACTAATTATTGGCCACATTTTTTGGCATCTGCTCAAGTTGCTGTAGAATCAGTAACCAGTTTGTAAGTTAGTCTCATTACAGACCTGCTGCACTAATTGATTTGCACAGTGGCCATGTGGTAACTCATAAAACTTTGTATGTGGGTTCCAGTTCTGTAAATATTTCCTTCTGCACTTACGGGGGTCAAAGCACCCTCAGAAAGTCAATGAGTTCAGGCACGGTCCCAGCTTGCAAGTGAGCATGAGGAGGCTCAGACCATTGCACTGCACCCTTTACACCACAGGGAAAAAAAAATGAAGAGGTTTCCTACATTCAGTTAATTACAGAATTGCACTGCATGATAGCCTTGTGAATGAAGGAGGTGTTAGTGTACCGCTCATTTTGCAGTTGGGGAAGCAGAGCGATGACTCAGAGGCGCAGTGAGCTGCTCAAGGTCACACAGTAGCTCAGTCATAAATAGCACCCAGGTGCTACTGCCCACTCTTGCCCAATGCTGAGCTTTCTCACGCTGCTGCAATAGTATTTTGGGAGCTTGACTTCAGCTTCAAAGAGGTTTTGAACCCAATTATTGTCTGGCCTGGCCTGCATTTTCTTCATCAACCCCTTCACCCAAACCTGCTCAGGACCAGGGTGCAGGAGGTCACCCCTCCTGCCACCTCAGTTAGCCAAGCCAGGCACAGGCATCTCCTTGCCAGCAGTGTGAGTAAGGAAACACGTAGTAACAGGCACTGGGTGAGACACAGCAAGCAGCACAGCAACGCAAACATGGCAGTGCACAGCAAATAATAAACTCTCAAGCCTGGAGGCTGACACACACCAAAGCAGCTCACATTCATGTGAAGAGGCTGTCAGGGTCCCCTTGCATGAGCCCAAGAAAGCTGTATCAAGGGACTCATCTGGAAGCAAACAAACTGAGGAAGTACCTGCAAGTCAAACCATCCTTCTACAGTTCTAACAACAACCCTCCTACCAAAGAGGCCACAAATCCAGTTGTCAGATGGAAGACTCCACTATCAGATGTAACCTGGAGGCAAAAGCTGCACAGCACTTTGGTAAACTGTGAGCCTTTTACATCTGTGTAATCTGTCGACCAAGACCAAGCTGGATGGGGCTTGGAGCAGCATGGTCTATTGGAAGGTGCTGCTGCCCGTGGCAGGGAGATTTTCCCTAGACAGTCTCTAAGGTCCCCTCCAGTTCAAATCACTCTACAATATTATGATCACTGAAATCCAAAGCTAGATCACTTAAATGCCTTGCAAACTCCCAGGCATTCAGGTTAAGATTTTCAGCTAGCTGAGGGCCAGCTCTTTCTCAGCTGTTTGGGCTCACAGCAAGAATTCTGAGATCTGCATCTGTGGGAGCTTGAGGGAGCTGAGCTTTACAGGACTGTGCCCCAAGGAAGAACACACCAGCTGCAGACCCTCTGGTTTTGCAGTGGCTGCAATCCAAAGGCAGAGATGAGTCGAGTCTGCATCACAGAAGTATGATGCTTTTTCTAAAGGTGACATAAAATGGATCCTAATAAGACTGAAGTTTAGTGATTCTGAGAGACACCAGACAGTATAGCATCTATGGTCTGGGATTGGAGAGCTGAGGTCTAATCTCATCATGGTATTGCTGTATTCATCTAGGAATGATGAGCAAGCCTCTTAAATTCCCTGTGTTGAAAGTATGTCTCCATTGACTTCATCTGTCCAGGTTATGCAGTCACCACAGCACAGCCTGTTCTCAGCAGTACAGCACCTGCCAGACCTGTAAACCTGTAGGTAGCCTCTGACAACACTCACCTTTAACGCTGGACTTTACTAAATCATCTTAAGAGACACATTTGTTGTTTGAAAGCTTTGTATTGGAAGCCAATTTTGGTCCAAAGAGGCTCATTTGCCCCAGCTAGGAAGAAAGGCATTGTGCCATCACACCTTCTCCAGTGATCAGAGCAGACTGCGATGTGTCAAGCCTCCAGCACCTCTAATGACTGTGTGCCACAACTGTGTGTAAAGCTGTGGCATCACCTCTCCTCCTGAAGGGCTGGGGGGATTTTTTTTTTTCAGTGTGAAAAATCTCGGTTGTGCTAAGTACTGTACACTCACTGAAATATCAATACACCCCTGGTGACCAGCCCTGCCAGGTAATTAGGTTTGTTGCTTTCACAAAAAATGAAAGCAAATAAAATAAAAAGGAGGGGGAGAGGGAAGGGGGGAAAAGGGAGAGAAAAAGTGTAATTATGGTTTGGAGAGCACTGGTCTCAATTTTTTCCATTCTCAAAAGTCCTTCAGGGAAACAAAGAATGAGAGCTACTTATTGATTTCTTCCTCCTGCCTCTCATGCACAAGACTTGCTGGAAAACATGCCCCCTTGCTAGAAATCAAGGGTGTCCTCAGCTCCCCCAGGGACACAGGGAGGGGGAAGCAGAAGTGAAGGCACTTGAGTTTGAAAGGGAGAAGAGAAAAAAAAAAAGGCGGGGGGCGGAAAGGAAGAGAAAAAAAGAGAGAGGAAAAGAGAAGAACAAGAACGAGGGCAACAGTTTCGGCTTTCATTATAAGCACTGTTATATCAACAATGGCTGGGGAACAAAGGAAGCCATTTCCACTAGTTCCTGCTTCAATTAGTTATTTGAACTAGTGAAGATTGTGCCACTTTATCTCCCCCTTGTAACATAATCATTGTATTTTACATCTCATGAGAAAAAAGGCCTGCCAGAGGACGTTATCTGGCTCTGGGTCATACATCACAGGAGATAACATCGTTATTCATGTCAAAAGGGATGATCAAGGTCTTCCTGTTTTATCAGCGATTAGCCAGGAAAGAAAAGCTGCTGCTGCTCTTGGCAGGTAGCCAGGCGCTGTCTGAGCATTGCCATAGCAGTGCAGCCAGCACCGCTCACCCGGCAACTGCGCTGGGCTGCAGAGCCGCTCACAAACGGCTCCTGCGAACCCATTAAGAGCCCTGCTAATGGGGAAGGCGCTGAGCTTTCATTAGACGGCAGCAGCAGGAGGTGGCCTCTGCTAGGAGAGGGTCTGCTCCTGCTCCCACGCACTACCTGTGCCCTGGCACGCTGGAGTTCAGGCAGAGGGAAGCTGGCAGTCAAGCCAGGCACAGAGCAATGCAGGGAGGCACCTAAATCCCTGGGGCTTGAGCAAGAGTCCTCTCTCAGGGCCACCAAGATGATTAAAGGGCTGGAACACCTCTCCTACAAAGACAGACTGGGAGAGTTGTGGTTGTTCAGCTTGGACAAGAGAAGACTTTGGGGACGTCTTGCAGCTGCATTTCAACATCTGAAGGGGACCAACAGGAAGGCTGGGGAGGCAGAGGGACTGTTTAGAAGGGCCTGTAGTGATAGGGCAAGGGGCAACGGTTTGAAACCAGAGCAGGGGAGATTGGGGTTGGACATCAGCAGGAAGTTCTTCACAATGAGGGTAGTAAAATACTCAAACAGGTTGCCCAGTAATGTGGTAGAGGCCACATCCCTGGAGACATTCAAGGTCAAGCTTGATGGGGCCCTGAGCAACCTGATCTACTTAAAGAGGTCCCTGTCCAGTGCAGGGGGGTTGGACAAGATAACCTTTGAGAGTCCTTTCCGTCCCACCTTGGCTGTTGACTTTTCTCCCTGATTTTTGTATCATTCTTTCATATTCTCCCCTCAGGTGGCATCACATTGAAGCTGGGGCAGAGCTCAGGCTCTGGCTTTGCCACTCACTGGATTATTTCACTTCCCGAGCAGTTTCCCTTGAGCTTAGAGCTCCTCACTCCTGAATGCTTAGCATATTCCCAATATAAACATCTTGGGCAGTTTACCTACTGTCTGAGAGCAGCAGTAAAATCTACCCACCCTACCGCAGCTACAAGCCCAAAGGGACTTAGAATTCAGTGCCTTATGCCTTCGCCCCTAACAAAAAGAAGAAAAACACTGCTATTTGAAAAATATACTGTGTTGAACTACAGAGCTACATTCCATAGTGGCTTCCTGAAGGGACTTATCTTTATGTGCCTGACTCAGGGCTCATTGAACCAAGAAAGTCTTTCCATTCACTCACTGAGCTCCAGTACTGTATCCTTTGGCAGTAACACAGCATCGTGGAAATTCAGTGCCTCAGATTACCTGGCAAGACTCATCTGAGCAGGCTTTTACTGTCTTCTCCCATCTAACTGATGGTGGAGAAGCCCATTGACCATTAGTATTGTTGTAAACCAAAGCACACAGAAGATCCTGTGCATGAGCCAGGTAACTCATGTAAGATCACTTCTGTACAAGTTTTGAATGTTGCTAAAACACAAAACCAAGTGTGATTAACAAGCACAAAAACACTTACACAACACACAGCCTCCTACTCGGGGCGGGGGGAAAGCTTCCTTCAAGGGCCGAATTTGGATGGATCCACTGTGAGGGTTTTATACCTCTCCCCAGGTGATCTAGCACGGGCTGGAGGTGAGGAAAGCAAGACAGACGTTGCTATATGCAAACATTCCAATAGCTGCTCTGTCCATTTCAGCAGCCTAACACATAATTACGTTGCTGCAGCAGCCAGCCTGAAACTAGGAGAGCATTAATAGCAAAACTAAAATGTGAACCAAAACTTACTAAACCTTGAGATACATTAAAAATAATACCAAGAGCACCCCGAGACCAAATGCCACCTCCCTTCAAAGGCAGGTAAAATTAAAAATTACTCAGCAACTGTGAGTCAGGACAGGAAACTTGTCACGGAGCCAGGAATTGTAGCTCCAGTGGAAATGGGCACAAAGGCTCTGAATTGCTGTGTGTTCATCGCCACCAACGCTGCCAAACACAACACATGACCCTTCTGCAGAGCCACGCAGGACAAGCTCAGCGTGAAGAACTTGAAAGTCAGATGTACCTCCAGATGAGTTATGAAAAGGAAACATAACTGCTGAAACAGACCACAAAACTAATCTGGGTTAAGCCAGCACAGCTGGGGCTCTTGCAGGTCATACAGTTAAACAGGAAAACAGCAAGAGTTTGGTGGCAGAGCCCTTTTAGAAGGGGTTGCACTGCTAGGCTTGGCAACGAGCTGTTCCTGTCTCAGCTGCTGATCTCACAGTAGTGCTGTCCTCCTGCCCACTCACAAGGCTAAAAGCCATGATATAAAGCAACTGCCCCCAAAGAGCAGACAAAGGGAACCTTCAGCCTCCCAGACATTGGGAGCACGGACACAAAAGGACTCTAACGGCAGGACATCTTGTCTGACCAGCTGACAGCTGAGTCATGCCAGTTCTCTTTCAGCAGAAAAAGCTCAGACACCAGGGCTGGGAGCAGCACCTTGACACCCACTGGAGCTGGGGTACCCTAGTGTAGCTCAGAACCTCCTCCAGTGCCCCTTCCTGTTTCCTACTGCATCAAGAGCAGGAGAACCTTGCCTCTTCTGCATCCTGAAGGTACTAGGGGAAATCTCCACTAGAGTTTTGTTTGGCAACCCTCACCTGATGTCCAAGCTACTCATTAGGTAAACCATGGGAAGCCGAGCTGTACAGAGAGAAGCAACCTCCCATCTCAGTCATCAGGACTATGTCAAGCCAACAGCTGGACTTCATCCACAGACATGTTGGGGAATATACTCAGTCCTCATGATCTCCATTTACTAGAAGTCATGGGATCCAAACTGGGAAAGGCTGGCAAATAAAGTGATGAGAGGTTAGCAAGCCCTGCACTGCTCTTTTGGAGAAAGAGCCAGGAGATCACTGTCTAGATAGAAGAATTCATCAAGTTTTTCTACAGAGATCATATAAGCCCTGCAGCCTTTAATAAAGAAAATGTAATTACATCAGATTATTTTTTTCTAATCAAATGTTTCAAGTACCAGGTATATAAAAACACATTTGGACAAGCTGCCAAAAAGGAATCAAGTAAAATATGTAACTCTCCCAGTAATTAACGTTCATTAGGGGTAATTTGCATCAGATCTAGAAAAGCCAGCCCTGAAGAACTGCCCAGTTTGTCCTTTGGGCACCCTAGCTTTGCACATATCCTGTCAAACTTTAGATCCAAAGACCTCAAAACACCAGCAGAAAGGCAAGGTACCTGCTGCCAGAGTAGGATTCTTATCAAGCATGTAGCAGACCCCTCACCGAGCACGGCAGCAGAAGCTACAAAGCAAAACTCCTATCTGAGCGGTATTAATTAGCTGATATATTCTGTACTCTGATCTTTCTTTTCTCCTCCAAGGTGGTCCAGATCATCATTCAGTGGAGTTCTCCCCCTCTTGCAGGATTTCCCTGCCACCCATCCCCGAGTTTCTCACATCCCTCAGTGCTGCACGTCCCATCAGGAGCACCACCGCCCGCAGAGCTCCAGCCCTGCAGATGAGGCCCTCAGCCCCCGCTTAACTGGTTCAGCATGGCTGCTGGGGTCTCTCTGGGAGCGAAGCCAGAAGCACTGGGCTGGATCCAACCTGGCAGGGCCAGCATAAGCACAGAGCAGTCCCTGATCTGAGCTGGAAAGGTCTGTCATAGATAAGTACTTCCACAACTGCCCTAGAAAAGCTGGGGGTGGTGGGGTGGTGGTGTGTGTTGTAATGGATATTCAAACAGCAGGGAGATTAATTCCATCTGCAAGGGTTTCTTGTGAAGAGTTGGGCACTACAGAAACTCTGCATACTGCTCCTAGCCAGAAGTGCTCTTTTGCACAGGTTACACCACATGGATATTTTTATCACTACACTCCATAAAGTAATTCTGAAGTTTCCTGGACAATACTGTTTCCCTTGCCACCAGCACAAAGCTTGCTCCAAGCAACTCCTGACAACAGACGCAGGAGAGGAGGGAAAAGTAAAAATCACCTAGAGCCTGTCAAAAGCTGCATCTTCCATGCACTGCAGAGATAAAAGCCATGACATGTTATGGATGGGGCCATCACTGGAGTCCCACACATGCAAAGCTTTCCCAGAAAAGCCCCACTCACTCCAGCAGGGGTTTTCTTGGCTCTTACAGGGCAGGACAAATTCCCACCCAAGCTTCCAGGTGCATCCTGCCAACAATACGGTCCTTTCTGCTACCTGAGGAATAGGAGGATCCATGTGAGCCCAAGGAGGAATTTCTTCCCTGTGAGGGTGACAGGGCACTGGGACAGGCTGCCCAGGGAGGTTATGGAGTCTCCCTCTCTGGAGATATTCAAGAACCACCTGGATGTGTTCCAGTGTGATCTGCTCAGAGTGGTCCTGCTCTGGCACGGAGGCTGGACCAGATGACCTTTTGAGGTCCCTCCCAGCCCCTGATACTCTATGGTAGCTCTCACCTAGAGTTGTTCTGTGATTGTAGTAGCCAAACGAAAACAAGAAATCACTCTCCAAGTGGAAAAAGAACACCTTAGCATCCTGGTCAAAGTCTTTATGGGTAATTAGTTCTCTCTACTCACACTCCTCCTCAACCTGTGATTTTCACTTCTAGTCCTCTAACGGTCTAGAGATTCACAGAATGGTTTAAGTTGGAAGGGACCTGGAAGATCACCCAGTTCCAACCTCACTGGTATAGCTAGGGATACCTTCCACTAGCCCAGGTTGGTCAAGGCCTCATCCAACCTGGCCTTGCACACCTACAGGGAAAGGGCATTCATGATCTCCCTGGGCAACCTATTCCAGTGTCTCACCACCCTCACTATAGAGAGTTTCTTCCCAGTCTAAATCTCCCCTCCTCAAGCTTAAATTCATTGTCTCTCATCCCATCACGACATCTACAGCTGTACATGAACAGCTCAGAAGAGATCCCTGTTGTCCGAGTCCCCACAGGCTGGTTTCAGGCCAGCCTGCTGGCATGGACTTTGCTCACCAACATGATTCCATATCCTGGATCTGCTCCACAGCATCTCCAGCAATTGGTGTTTGGGACTTGGAGCACCACTTCTCCACACCAATGCTACATGTCAGCAGCAGCAACTCCAGCTAGTAGCAGAGCAAATGCACTTTAAAAAGAAGCCCACTGTGTTTTAAATAAATGCAGAGCTATGGCCCTGCTCAGAAGTGCTGCTATTAGGCAGCAGCTTGAAATAAAGACTGGTGGAAAAAAACATCTTAAGTGGTGCTTGTTTATTCATTGATTTCTTAGGTGATTATCAGCTTGGCAAGAGTTAGCAAGGAATAGCAGAGCTCTGAAAAATGACTTCTGAATCTTACACTGTGGTAAAATAATAGCTGGCTAATAAAGCAATGACTTTTAAACCACACCCAACAGGGGATATTAATGAAGATATTCCCCAGCTTCTGAATTACTGATATTGATTGTATCTGTGTAACAAGGATGGATACTTTTTCATGGATGGATTAGTAGAGATGAAAACACTTCCCCAAACCAGTCATCTTTCAGATCTTCAGAAATGTTGACTTTGAAATACTTGAATGGACTACTGAGAACTTAGAGGAGAACGTCCCAAATTCCCCCTTTGTGTTTCAACACAGTGGGGCTTTCCTCAATGATTTTTTGTAAATTCATTACATGCATCCAATAGCCAAGTCTGAGAAGTTGTTCATTTTGTGAGCCTTAATTGAAACTGTTACCACTGAAAATCTAAGGCACTTCAGAGAGAATCTAATGATGGGGAAGAAATAATCTATAATCATTGGATTCCTTTAGGAGCCAAAGGGAGGCTAGAAGAGACCAGTGAAAAAGAAATAATCATCATAAGCACAGACATGCAAAATTGCTTTAGCCTATTATTAAATTATTGATTCATTTGAAACCTTATAATGTCATAGAACAAATTATCACGAGTCATTGTTGCAGGATAGTGCTGCCAGTGCAGTTAACTCTCTCACAGATCCAAGCACAGATACTAGAAAAGAGCCTTATCTCTGAAAGTGTACAAATGGGGGGGGAGAGAAAAAAGTGCTTATTCTTGTCTCTGAAATAGAAGCACAGATTTATCAAGCCCTTCTTCTAAGAATCCATTTGCCAGAGAGCCATAATGCCTTGAGATTAATTATTCCAAATAAAAATTATGGAATACAGGACTAAGTAGTATTGATTCCCTGCTCACTTGCTCTCCTAGCCTTATTTGTTGCTCCTGCCTCAGATTTCCTCACCTTCTCTTTTGCTCTGCTTTCAGCTGGAGTTCATCCACAAAATAAAAGAGCCTGCAAATATTTCATTTGTAACTTGCTCTTGTATTCATGTTCCCTATAACAACTTGAAAATAGCATGCTCCCAAAAAGAAGATCACTTCCTTCTCTCCCTTTCCTGGTCTGCCATGGGTGGTATAAACCTCTAGAATTTTAGGGTTTGGGAAAGTGTGGTCACAGGATCACAGCATCAGAGTATGTTAGGGGTTGGAAGGGACCCAAAGAGATCATTTTGTCCAACTCCCCTGCCAGAGCAGGACCATACATTCTAGCGCAGGTCACACAGGAACACATCCAGACAGGCCTTGAAAGTCTTCAGAGAAGGAGATTTCACAACCTCTCTGGGCAGCCTGCTCCAGCCCTCCAGCACCCTCAGACTAAAGGATTTTCTCCTCCTGTTCAGGTGGAACCTCTTGGGTTCCAGTTTGTACCCAGTGCCACTTGACCTCTCTCTGGGCACCACGGATAAGAGTCCAGCCCCATCCTCTTTCCCTCCACCCTTTAGGTCTTGATGAGCATTACTCAGCTCCCCTCTGGGGTTGTGCTTCTCCAGGTTCTCAGTTTCAGGGCTCTGGGAGCTCAAAGAGCTGCTCCAGGCCCCTCAGCATCTATGGAGCCTCTGTTGGATTCTCTCCAGCAGTTCCTTGTCTTGAACTGGGGATCCCAGCACTGAACACAGCACCCCATATGTGACAGGAGCTGCAATGTGGCCACAAAACCACAGGCTGGCCATGCACAGCTCCCAGTCTTGCAGCAGTCTTGCCAAGTGCTGTCTCAGGCCATATTTTAATGGGGCAGGATTTGAGCTGCTCTATCAGGGCAGCCTCAATCTCCTCACCTCCTGACTCCAAGAGAGCATAGAATCATAGAAACAACCAGGTTGGAAGAGACCTCCAAGATCATCCAGTCCAACCTAGCACCCAGCCCTAGCCAATCAACTAGACCATGGCACTAAGTGCCTCATCCAGGCTTGGCTTCAACACCTCCAGGGACAGCAACTCCACCACCTCCCTGAGCAGCCCATTCCAATGCCAATCACTCTCTCTGGCCACAACTTCCTCCTGACATCCAGCCTAGACCACCCCTAGCACAACTTGAGACTATGTCCCTTGGTTTAGTTGCTGGCTGCTTGGGAGAAGAGACCAACCCCACCTGGCTATAACCTCTCTTCAGATAGTTGTAGACAGCAATGAGGTCTGCCCTGAGCCTCCTCTTCTTCAGGCTGCACACCCCCAGCCTCCTCAGCCTCTCCTCTCAGGGCTGTGCTCCAGACACCTCACCAGCTTCATCGCCCTTCTCTGGACACATTCCAGCATCTCTCTTGAACTGAGGAACCCAGAACTAGATGCAGTCCCTCAGTGCACAGAACACCTGGGACTGAGAAGGAACAGGCAGCTATAGGCTAGGTTGCCCTAAGTGGCCTCTTCAAACAGCTACTGGAGAGAGCATCTCAGAGTAAGCACAGAGCCACAGCTTTCCCCAGTAACATGACTGCAAACCACAGATGTTGACCAAGAGCAGAAGGCTCCACGACTTTCCATTCAGCACTAAAAACTCTGTGGGTTGCAAATTAAAAACAAAAAACAAACAAAACAAAAAAAGGTGAGGAAAAAAATGTAAAGGAGCCCCCCCCCCCCCCAAAAAGAGGGGAGGGCAAATATCCTGTGGAGGAAGGTATTTAAGATCAGAGTGAAGATTCGTGCAGCTTTTTTAGCTACAAGCTTTGCATAGGCAATCAGTAGCCGGGGGATAATTTATTGACCAAATTTGTGGCAGATCAGACAAGGTGTTTGTGAGATATGGGACTGTGAAAAATGAGCTGCAATTCAGCCTTTGAAATATCCCTCCAACAATTTATCGTAGAGCAATATCTCACAACCTACTTGGCCTAGAAACTTCAGGTTTGCTTTATTCAGGAGTCCTTGGCTAGATTCAGCACACAGGAATACTTCACATAAGGTCAAAGTCTTATTTACTGTAGGCTTCCCCTCCAGCCTTCCCCTCCCACCCCCCCTTTTTTTATTTCTTTAAGCCATCAAACATCCCTTCAGACTGGGGAAAAAAAAAACCAAAAAGAAGTCTGTTAAGACAGGCTTTGCCAGGACTTTGGCAAGGGTTAGTTGCTGTGTGGGAACATGGCCGCAGACACACTAGCAGTGCTCTGTTAGCTTGATTTCCAGAAGATTAATGCTTGCTCCCCAACCAGTCACTGGGATCTGGTGCCTGACTTGCTCTTGCTGGAGTGGAGACACCAGCACAGACTCCTTTTGTAAGGCACATAAGGCAAGGATGTCATTTGGAGACTGCACACATCAGCCCAAGCGGCAGCAGACAGGAGATTTCCTGGCAAGCCTCATGCCATTAAGATGAAAAGAAGAAGAAAACCTTCGGGTGCAACATTTACTATCAGGGTTTTCTGGGTGCCTCTTGGCTTGAATGCTCACCTCCAGATTCATCTTGAAAGTGTCTCAGAGCTACACAGCCATAAGTTTGCTGGAGCCAGTGTTTAGAGATCTTTGCTAACTCGGGTGCTCTGCTTACATTCAGGGTGTGTCTAGGCAGGAAACTTTATTAGTGTAAGCAGAAAGCATCAGTTCAGGTTTATGACTACACAATGAGACAGGTTACACTCAGAGCAGGAAAGGAAGCTGGCAGTAGATTTTCTAGAATTTCATTCCAGTGCAGCTGTTTTATGAGAACAAAAGTACAAAGCCTACCAAGTGCTGAAAGCATAACTTCATCTCAAGTTCGTGGAAGTTAATTTAGCTCATTGCAGTCTTTGCAGGGAAAAAAAAGTAGTGAACTCAGAAGCCCTACAAATTTTCCTTACAGCATGACATCCCCACTTAGTTTCTGACATTTAAGCAGACCTCTCTGGTACCAGAACTGGTTTCTGCCAGATAAAAGTCACTCAAGCTCCTGGAGTAAGGGTAATGACAGAAGAGGAACAACAGCAAGCCCCTTCTCAGAGTGCCAGAGGACATCACCCAGCCTTTCCAGACAACACTTTGGCTGAGAGCCAAAGCTTCACACATCTCACTCCCACCACTAGCCCAGGCAAAAAGGACCAAGAGCTGCTCTCTGACCCTTCTTTTATTCCTTGCTTTATCACACCCATAAGTAGTCATCTGCCTGCCTCACCTGTCCCTCATCTTATATTTGCCCTGGACCAGCACTGGCTGTAAATTGCCATCCCTGGCAGATGGATTTGGTTTCTTTTGACCTTACAAATTCAATAATCAGGTAGGCTTTTCACCTGCCAGCTACCCTGTCAAGCAAATTGACGTTGTAAATAGGAAAAAAACCCAGCAAGGAGGAGGAGCAGAGGGTGGAAGGTGTGAGGAGTGAATGACAAGCCTTTTCCTATCTTGCCCCAGGTAAGCGCTGCAAATTGGCAGCAGCCGTGAGGGAGTCACCCAGGGTTACCATGCAACGATTTGGGTATTAACAAGCATCCTTGCATTGTTTCCATCCATAATGTTATAATTAACCCCTTGGAGCCAACGAGTCTGGCAGTGTCATTGTTAGGGCTGATGTAAAAGACAGTGTGGCATGTTGTACTGGGAATTCCTAGCAGCCCACCAGCTAAGGTTTAATCACATGCAATTTATGCCCTCACAGTTTATTATACATCGGAGCTTGCTGGAACCTCTCCTGTTGTCATGCAGCAACATGCAACAAATCTGTGTAATCTCCACTTGAATGCATTGTCTCACAAGTGCCCTTTCCCCATAGAGAAGAAGCAGTAACAAGATATTTTTAAACAGTCTAGACTGGAAACTGAATAGGAGGAGGCAGAGGCTGGGAATTAAAGCTATGAATGTAGCTCCTTTAATACAGGGCAGCACATACACACAACTTACCTTAACTCTCACAGCTCTTTTGGAGTGACCAGAAGGAAAGGGAGTTGGACAAGATGACCTTCAAGGAGCCTGTCCAAGCTGATGCACTCTTGTGATTCTACAAAATCTGAAGCTGGAGGTTTAACTTCTCTGGACTCTAAAGTGCTTCTGTTAGATGTGAGTAGATTGCTTTTCCCAGATGCCATTTCTTAATATCCAAGATATGCATGGCAGCAACAGGTCAGGTAACAACAGAAGCCTTTGTTATGATCCGTGCAGCAGGCAGTCCAAAGAACCTGCTGGGGCTTGGTTTGTACAGTGATGGGGTTAGCTAGAGGAAATCCTGAGTTCTGTATTCCTCAACACTGCCTGCTACCTTTGAGCACAGCTCCCAGCACTTCCTCCCAGGCTTCAGCCTCTGGTGCTTTTAACAGGACTTAGCTTTGTCAGCTGGGTCATTGATGACTGTTTTGCCTCTGCTGTTGGCTGAGAGGGTACACAGATGTTTTAGGTGGTCTGCAGACAGAAAAAAAGTAGCTTCCTTGGCTCCAGCTCTGGTTCTGTATGGATCCATCTCCATGGTCAAGACTGATGAGTTAAGACCAGGGAAAGTCACAAGATTAGCCCAAACTTCTTTGTGTTTGAAGAAGTAACAGATTCCAACCATCTGGGGACATCAGCCTCTGGCTTTTTTCAGTTGGTTGGTTGAGGTTTTTTTGTTTGTTTGTTTTTGCACTGGTGCTAGTGATGAGTATTTAAAAGACAAGACAAAAACCCAGAAGAAACCCAGGAACCAAGATTCTCACATAATCAGCTATGTCAAGTAGTTGGGACTTAAATATTGCAGAAAATCTCATGAAGTTCACAATCTGGTTAGCAGTGAGCTGGAGAGACTGGAATATCCTTAGTTACAAATCCACAAGTTAATCACCCAAAGTACCTTATTGGTTTAAAACAGTCTGCTGAGACACCTGCAGCCAAGGCAGCCCTGCCTGAGCCACCATCAGATCCCCAGAAAGCAGGCAGACAACAGGGAGGGGAAACGCAGTATTATGCTACAGATGAGGAACAAGACAATCAAGTGTCTTGCTCTAAATCCCAGGTAATATATAGCAGAAATGGGGGTTGAATTTAGTCCTTGTAAGCTGTCATCCAAGATTACTGGCAGAAAGCTGGCACTCAGTGCCAGAGGACAGGCCAGAAAAGTCAAACAGCAGTCGGTGTTGGAAACCTCAGGATGGCTCCTGGGTAACTTATATAAATAGACCTTCATCACCAAATGCAGCAGGATGTTTTCCACATGCTCACCTTGCAAAGGTAAGGTCTCAGTTCAGACAGAGAAGCTGCCAAACAGAAAGGATTTACTGACATTTGTTGTGCAGCAGACACTGAGAGGGGAGTTTCTCTTTGCTGTAGTGATGCGACTGGAGGAACAGAACCACCTTATCTTCATTCAAGCCTTGGAGTGACACAGGAGCTCCTCAGCACTGATAACAGAATCACATGGTGGAACATCTGCTGTAGGAAATGTCTTCTCAGGGAATGACTCAGCTTTTTGGCTCTCCAATCTGCAGAGGAAAAAGAAGGAAATTTCAGATTAGACCTTCTAGGGTTAATAGGTGGAGAAACCACCAATACTCTATGGGCCTTTAGAACAAGGAGCAATGGATGGAAGCTGCAGCACAGGAGGTTCCACCTCGAAACAAGGGGCAACTTCTTTACTGTAAGGGTCACAGAGCACAGAAGAGGCTGCCCAGAGAGGCTGTGAAGTCTTCTTCTCTAGAGACTTTTAAGGCTTGTCTGGATGTGTTCCTGTGTGACTTGAGCTAGATTGTATGGTCCTGTTCTGGCAGGGGGGTTGGACTCAACGATCTCTTTGGTTCCTTCCAATCCTGACATCCTGTGAGCCTGTGACTATTCTGTATCACGTGCTTGTCCTGGGCAGGTAAAAGGGAATGCTCCTCTCTGGGTGCCTTTTAGTGTGGCCTGGACAAATGCCTGTCAGGGAAGGTCTGAGTATAAAATTACCCCTGTCTCAGAAGAGAGGAACAGGATAAAGTACCTCTGCCAGCTTCCTCCAGCCACACTGTTTACCAAAGAGACCTTGGTAAAAAGACGAGAAGACAAGTCCATTACAAAAGGTAACATTGAAAAAGGCAGTAACTGGCAAGAGACTACCCTAGGGAACTGGGTAGAAGCACTGATAGATGCTTTCTTCTCAAAGTCTGCTCTTATTTTACAATAGAAGGGAAACAAACAAAATGAAACAAAAAAAAAAAAAAGGGTTAAACTTGAGCATCTCAAAGGCAAAGACCTGCAAAGCACTTCTTCAGCCTCTGTCCTATCCCATCTGCAGAGCTGACAGCAACATCCCCAGTGTGACAAGCACTGGAGGGATCATCCCTCAAATCCTGAGGAGAGAGAGCTGCTGTGTCCTGCAGCCCTGCTGGAGTTTTGGCAGCCAGAGTAGAGGTGTCTTGAAAATATGGAAAACTGTCAACAGCACTGAATGCTTGTGGTGAAAAAAAAAGGTTGCAAAGAATCCAGCCAGCAGGCACACTGCTCAGTTCTCACTCGGAATCCATCCCACACGTCCCTCCTATAGGGCTGTGCATCATATCTTTACATCTTGTGTAGCCACCTCCTCTCCTGCTGCAGCCTGTGCCATGCGACCAGGGCATTTTCCCAGGTGGGTGGGAATGGAATGATGAATTCCTTGCTCCACAATCCTAATTCTCATGGTAGAGCAAGCAGAGGTTGTAGAGACAATCATTTGCTGCTCCTAACCCTCGACTACACTTGGAGCAAATATCTTGCCTTCCCACCCCAACCTGCCCTCATGGCTGGATTTACATCAAAAAGCAAACTCAAGAGGCTAAACCACTTGATGTAATCAGGCAACAGCTGTAAAAGGAGAAGCAGCAGCGAGCTGCTGGTGAGCCCTGGAATGCCATTCATCTCAGCTGGGGCTGTAAGCGAAGCCAGCTGCTGCTTAGAGGTGGTCTAGAGGGTTTTGTGGAGACTAGCCCAGCTCCAGCATTTTAACCACCCCAAGTTGGATTCCAGCCTCGTGTCTCATCCTCTGCCCCGCAGACAAACATGAAGTCCTTTGTACAACTCTCAGGATGGTCAGAAGATGGGAGGAAGCTGCTGAGAGGTGGTGATTTGTTGGCAATGCCCTTTCCTTCTGCACCCTCACCCTCAGAGCACCCAGTGCCCGCCTTACTGCAGGGATGACATCTCCACTCTGTGGTAGTTGCTCCTCAGGGTGATGGGAAGCACCAGAGTCTAGAAAACCCAGGCTCAGTACCAGAAGGGCTGTCCAGCAAGGAGCTTTTCCACAATGGGTGAGTTTTCACCATAGCATTACTGATGTGGATAAAGGCAACTGTTTGGGGCAACAAGCAGTTCAGTTTCAGTTGCTTTACCTGTGATGTTAGGAATGGTCTAAACTTGTGGCCCAACATCTCCCTCGCACTTTGCACTTCAATTCCCATTCTAAACCTCGCAATTTAGGCTATCTCAGCAAGAGAAGCAGGGAAGAAAACCTTGCTCCTCTCTGTCCTAGATGTAGTTAACTGCATCTGAGAAGAGACATCTCCACTAACAAAGACAGACCCTATAAGGTAAAAGCCCTTATTCTGATTTGTGCAGACTTCTCATACATCCTTTTCCCACTCCTTTGAACAGCTACTGTCACATCAAGGTTCATAACATCAAAGTTCATAAGAGAGCTATCCACCTAGGAGCTAATAATCCACATATCTCCCAACGAGGAAGTAATTTGGGCTCCCCGTTCTGGGATCCATATTAACAAACTACTCTTCCCAAATCACCCCTTGCATATCCAGGCCACCTCCCTTTACTACAAGAGAGGCCACGGTTAGTCAAAAAGGAGCTGAGAGGAAATTAGTCATTAAACCCCCATATTCGGTTTAGGAGAAGCAGAACTGCTGTAATCTTGATTGCTTTGGTTTCCGTTGCCAGCCCTGCAGACACACACGCCCAGAAATCAAACATTCCTCTGCACTTCAGAGGAAGGATTGTGACAGAGCAAAAGTGGGGTTTGTGGGTGTGTCTCACTACCTCCCCTTAAGCCCGTTCTGCTGGCATCTGTTAAGAAATCACTGCACATTATTAAGATAGCTCTTAATTAGCATTAGCTACATTACACTCTTTTTTTCATAAGCAAACCAGATTTCTTTACAGCTGCATAATGTCAGTAAGTGCTCTATGAGATGAACCTCAGCCTCAAATATGTTCAGCTAAGAAGGAAATGTAGCTTAAATTTGCAGTGTCCATCGTGCAGAAGAAGACCTGATGGAGACTGTACTTTTCCATCACACTCTGGCTGCTCCTTAAATCTGAGTGCAATGTGCAGACCTTCAGCTGAGCACAGCACCTCCTAGGAAAGGGTATAGAGGCTATTAAAGTTTAAAATGCAATCATGTACATGGAAGAGAGGTCATTCCTTCACACCACCTTGAGTTCAAGCTAAAGAGGGGGGGCGAGAGGAGGGAAAGCATCTCAGATGATTAGAATAGGTCAATGGAAAAGGAATGGAATACTGAAGAGGCAGGGGAGAGATGCCAAAATAACTTACACTGCACTGAGCATCACTTGGTGGATACCTGATGCCCAGCTCAAGGAGCCAGGCAACCTGGCCAGGACACAGTGACCTCTGGCACAACACTTACCCCCTCCTGACCTCAGCTTGCCTGGAGAAGCTAAGTGAAGGCAGGGCAGGGTTACACACGAGCTCCAGGTAAAGGCAAGGTCCTCTTCAGGTGAAGAGCACAGGATGAGAAGTAGCTCACATGCAAATAATCCTCCAGGGGCCAGGAGCTGACCTCTGTCCTTCCCACTGCTGGCACAGAGTGGGAATCACTTCCCTCACCTCCTACCCTTCCCTCAGCTTGTCCCTGCTGCAGACTCCACTCAAGCTACTTGCTCCATGAACGGCCCACAGGGCAAAAGCCTAAAACAACAGAGGGGCAGAGCTTACACTTGGGGATATAACTTTTAAATCCACAATGCACTGAGCTGAATCACCCCACCACAGGTGATGAAAGGCCTCCATGTGTGCATGTGATATCACACTCCATGTGATAGCCTCCAAGCTATCCCATGTGTGCAGCTCAGATGGAGCAGGCCAGGAGAGGCAACCTGCTCAGCAGAACAAATAGTGACAGAGGTGAGGCATAGTCTTACCCGTGCCCCTTCACTCACCCTCCACCCCCACAAAACCTTTCCACAGAGATAGGCACATCACTTTTTAACAGCAAAGCTCCAGGGAAATGGGGGCAAATGGTGAACTGGGCCATGGCCTGGTTGATTGAATAGGGCTGGGTGATAGTTTGGACGGGATGATCTTGAAGGTCTCTGCCAACCTGGTTGATTCTATGACTTTCTAGCAGCACAAAGATCTACATTCACTCTTGACCTGGGTCTTTGTCAAGCCTGTAGAACAACTGATTTATAACTTATGAACAGTAGCATCTGCCATTGCTTGTGGAAAATAATAGTATGCAAAGCCCCAAGAACCTCAAGGTGTCACCCAAAGAAGCTTGGTAGGAGTTTGTCCATCAATCAGAGTGACCAATACCTCTAACCACAGCTCAGAGCAGCAGAAAACAAATGCTGCCAACAAGCTGCTCTGCATTTGCTCTGGTGACTAACAGCTTGGGGAGGGGGGGTGGGAAATTTGCAAGCAATTTATGAGTTGGAAAAAAAGAAAGTAACACTTGAATATAATTCATAGCAAATTATTCCTGCTCTTTTTCAAGCAAGTAGTCTGTCCATTCATCAAAATTTTTGCTCCATCCAGGGCTGGGAAACAAGCTGTTACTCATTTTTATTTTCTTGCACTGCACTCAAGGTATAATATATAAGGAAAGTTATATTCTGCTGGTACACAGGCAAAGGGTAGCATTACAGAGAAGTCAAGCTGCAGGCAACAAAGCCATGGGGCTGCTGGCAGCTCCCTTGGGGAAAGGGACAGCACCAGGGGTGGGGCACAGTCACTGAGTGTGGTGGGGTGAGAAATGAACACCCTCCCCCCAGAAAAATAAAACTTAAATCACCAGACTAGCTGAGAAGGTTTGGAAGCAAGATAAAGGTATATTTACATGAAGTTCTTGCCAGAGAGTGTGACTGGCATTGGAATGTGCTGCCCAGGGAGGTGGTGGAGTCACCATCCCTGGAAGTGTTTGAGAAAAGCCTGGATAAGGCACTTAGTGCCATGGCCTGGTTGATTGGCTAGGGCTGGGTGCTAGGTTGGACTGGATGAGCTTGGAGGTCTCTTCCAACCTGGTTGATTATATGATTTTACAGCAAGCTGAATTTACAAGCATATCTACAAAATCCATTTACAATTATATATAATTATGTACAATTTAAAACTAACACAGAAATCCAATCCTCCCTCCTGGGCAATGAAAGCCAGAAGGGGCCAATGCTACCTTCTTCCCTCTCCTCAGGTAGAAAACCAGCAAGATCTCACCTGTTATCTGGTCAGACAAGGTGAGTATTCAGCTATGCAGAGAGGAGCAGTGGAGAAGGTAGAAAGCAGGAGGCAAAACAGTGAGAAATTGTTTATCCATTGCCATTTTATCCCTCTTAGCAAACCCAAGAATGATACAAACTTTAACATTATTATTCTTCTACATCCCATGCTCCAATTTATTTTAGTTCTGCACTGAACTTTAGGAAAGCCCTGATTTCTCTTACTGGAATTTTCCAATAAGCCTTAAACTACTCCACCAAGGAAGGGCTGCTGCCAAATGCAGCAGGGGAAAGTGAGGCTTCAGGTCGCACTCCTTCAGATGCTGTGACATCCAAACGGTGCTCAGCAGAATGCAGCATGCAGTAACAGAACCCTGCCATCACCCACAGCCCTTCAACACCCCACAACAGCACCTCAGGAGACCTCCTTGGACTCAACACACAGCTCAAAAGTCATGGGCATGATGCCTCCCTTCTGCAAACCCTGGGCCCTCAGCCCTGCCTTTGGAGGAGACAAGGCAGTGATGTAGTGGAAAGAGCTCAATTTCCACTGGGTGGTGAAAAGCACCACGGCCTCACTGTGCAGGAGGAGCAGCCATGGTGTGCACAGAAGGCAGGCACATGCACCTGCACACAGATGGAGTCATTGCATGTGGCAGGTACCAGACGGGTCTGCACAGGCAGAATTATTCAGCCTGCCTTTGTGATAAGTGCCTGGGCAAAGCAAGCACACAGGCGGCTGCTGTCCCGGGCTTGTTTGGGTGCCGATATCAAAATATGCAAAGAAAAGCAGTCAGACCTGCTTATGCATTCCTGTTTGTTGTTTTTCCATTCCATTGATTAAAATGTGAGAGGGAATTTAGCCTCACTGAATGTCAAGGACTCTCTTGCTGGAAGTCAAACTAGTTCAGGCGATGCTCCACAAACTTTCCACACGGGGCTGTGCCAAAACAGAGTGTCCCAACTTGCCCGTCTCCTGGCCTCAGCCAGTGCTGCTGATGGGCCAGGGCACAGGCAACAAGGATGCTGGCTCCCCAGGGCTCCTGCATCCCAGCCCAGTTCATCCTCCTGTGCTTGTGTTGCACACTGCAGAGCTGAAGTCAGGCAGCTCAAAGGGAAAACAAAGCGCTGGAGGCTTGCGTAGGGACATCAGACAGCAATGCTGCGATCATAGGTCTGCTGCCAGAGCACTAACCCAGCACAAGCCCAGCCGGGCCAGGGGCAGGCCGCTCCTGCTCTGCTCTTGCATGGAGCTTACCTATAGCCCTGCCTTTCTGCAGCAGCTGGAAAGTAGGCTGAAATACAGGAAACATGACATCATTTGACTTCTCCTAGCACAAGACAGATTAGCTCCTTTGTAAGGGGAAGCAGTGGTGAGAAACACACACCCCCCCAGCAGTAAATTCCACTATTACAGAGACACATTTATTGGGAGATAACAAAAGAAAGCTGCTTCTGCAGTGACTTTTTGGATAGACAAAAAAGGAGACATCTATTTTATTCCTTTGAAGTAGGCACTGTGTAGGAAATGGGCAGCTTTTTACAGCTGGCTGTGTTTTCAGCTATAGCTTTCTCCAAACCTGCTGCTGAAGCTGTGCTATATGAGTCACTCCATCAAATAAAGAGCAATAATAAGTTATTGTGAGCACCAGGCTTTCAGATTGCTCAGTCTCCTCATCTGAAGAATAAAATTTACCCCCTTCCTGACTTGTTAACTTTGTTGGCCAAGCTTTAAAGCTGTGGCTGCAAACCAAGCAAAAGTGCCAAGCATGCTACTGTAGTGCAACTGGTTTCATGTAGTTCAAAGTCAACATTCCTGTGCTCATTTCCCAGCTCCACCATGGCCTTTTCTCTTTCTTTCTTCCCTTCTTCCCTCCTACCTTCCTTCCCTCCTTCCCTCTCTCCTTCCTTCCTCTCTTCCTCCCTTCCCTCTTTCTAAACGTTCAGTGATTTTCTTTTCTGCAAAGCAAACCTCTCTTGAAGGACACCCAAAGGTGAAGAAATTCACATGAACAAATTGCTTTAAATCATTCTTTGCTTTTACACAAAGCCAAATAAATGAATAATGAAATGAATTCTTTCTTCCTGAAGAGATTCAAGTTTCAAGTTAATGTAAACCCTCCCCCGCTCCCGTCATGGCTCTCACATCCAGCAAGTTTTTAGGACTGACCTTTGAAATGTCACACCAAGGTGTTTCTGGTCAGCCTGAGTTAGCTGGGTTGAGTTCACCATAGGAAGATGTAACAGATTTTCTTCATTCAGGCTCTTGCTGTCCTGGTTGGGGCATTTTGCTGTTTCTCATACCAAAATATTCCTCCTGTTACCAAGCTTCATTTTTTTACCACTGCCCATCACTGGCTTGGGTGGCTGGAAACAGGATGACATGTCCCATCAATGCATCTGCAGAGAGGATAGGTAATTTTGGTGCTGCTTTGTGTGGAGAGGATGACCTTGTTTGTCTGCAGCATCTGATGTGGCTCTAAGCCTTGTGCTTCACACCCACAAGGAGAAAAGAAACCACCTCTCCTGGTGCTTCTGCTGATCTCCACAGAGCTGGGGAGCCTGCCAGGAAGGGTTTTTTTCAAGAGAGCAGATCCTAGCAAGGTCTGATTTCTAGCTGGGAAATGCATTATGCATCTGGTACCTTGGGGAATCTGTGGAGAAGGCTGAGAGAGGCTGGCAGTGGGTAGCTATTAAATATATTGCAGCTATTATTATTATTATTACTGTTGAGAAGGCAGGCACTAGGATATCATTGAGGGAGGCTGGAGAGGAGAAATACAGCAACATACAAGCAGCACGAAGGAAATTAAACCATCTTCAAAAGTAACCTAAGGCAATGCAAAACCAAAGTAAAACTAGCTGGAGCAGGCATTTTCTGCAAATGGTTCCACATTCACCCCACCACCTGCTCCTCAGCCACCCTCAGAGCCCCATTTTGCACCAGAGTGGAGTGTTTAAACCCAGCAGAAATCCAGCAGAAGTAAAGCTTATCTGCTCAGTGTGGGATTTTACAGCCAAAAGAGCTCACTGACTGCAGGGTCCCTGGGTCAGAGATATGCTTGTACAGATCTGGTTGGAACTATTTTGGGAAAGATGTGAGCTTGTTCTTGGTGGTTGTGCTCCTGGGAATTTGTGGGACCACAATACCCTGAACTGTGAACATTGGTTCATGCAGATCAGAGTTACCATATCCCTGCAGGGCTGCAGTGTGGCAGAGAAAGGAGGTGGTCCATGGGCAGGAACAAGCAAATCTCAGAGCTCTTGCTCCTGCAGGAGCTGAATGAATGCAGAGCAAGCATTGGTTTCCTGGTTTGGGCAGCAATGCTGCCTTTAAATGCAGTATTTCCTTTGAAATAAGTACTAAGGCTATTCTAATAATATCCATTTAAAGTCAAAGACTCCATCCAAAGCCCACAGAGGAGGAGAGAGAGATTCCCAGCGCGCCTGAGACCCACAGTGCATGTTGCTTTGCTGATTTATTGGATTGAAGCTCACATTCCCAGGGGATCTCCAGCAAAGAACAAACCAAATTAAGGCTGCTACCTTTGGAAATCAGATTTCAAGACAATTAACTACTGCAAAAAGATTGCTCTTTGCATCACAGTCCCTAAAACTGTAAAGTTCTGCTCCTTATTATTCCTCAGAGATGCTGCAGTAGTGCACATTTCTCTTAATACAAATAACCCTTTCCATACATAAAGATCCTTCTGGCTTTCAGACACCACTTGGCTTTTCCTGTTAGTGTCCCAGATCTGCTAGTCCTCTAAGAAAAACACACTCCAGAAGAGCATCCTCATTATTCCTACTTGTAAAGATTGTCACAGGCAAATAGGTCCCACATGACCTGTAGGCTGTGCTTGATGGGAATAAATCAGTCCACCCTCACCTAAACCACGACGGCATTCAGGGGCTCCTGACAAAATCTGGACGTTTCTGTGCGTGAGGCACTGCAGGCATCCAGCAGATAACCCTGACACAAAAAGCAGGAGGGGATGGCATAAAGGTGTTTTGAAAGCACACCTTGATTCCATTTTATTGAAAGAAAAAGAACTTTAGACATGTTCCCACTCCTTTCTTCTAAGGAAATCAATGGGACTATTGTCAGTGTTTTCTAAAGAAGCAAGATCAGGCCTTTCACTGAACACAGCAAAACAGAGAGGGACCCACTTTGCCTTCCCTGGAACACTGCATGCTGCAGGGCCAGCCCAGCTGCTCTGCAGAAGGCAGGCAAAGCAGCTGCCAGCTGTGGCACCTTGGGACTACAGCACAAAGGCAAATTACACTGAGAGAATTCAATGTGCGTGGCATTACAGGAGCCAGAACCAGCTCAGGTGGTCAAAGCTTTCTGGGTACTTGGCAAAACTCTTCCCCATGCCAAGGGGGTGTGTATCACACATCACATCAGATCAAATTGTAGAACTCTTGATAGTGGGAGAGACCTTTAAGATCATCAAGTACAACTTCTCACCTAGAGTTCACAATTCCATCGCTGCTGCTAAGCTACCACCACTAAACCACATCCCTAAGCACCACACCTAAGCTTCTTGCAAATACCTCCAAGGATGGTGACTCTACCACCTCCCTGGGCAGCCCATTCCACTGTCTGAGAACGCTTTCTGTGAAGAAGTTTTTCCTAATATCCAACCTGAATCTCCCTTGGCATGACCTGCATCTGTCAATCTTCTATGTGTCACCTGCTACTCTTTCCATGGGCTTTTGATGGATGAGCCTACTTGATCAGGTACCTTCTCCCACAGGATGGTAATGTGTGCTTCTGCTGAAGCTGCTCATGGAGGTGAAGGCACCGCATGCTACGGCAGAGAAAGGCAAAATCCCAAAGTGCTGCAGATACAGCTTCCAGCATGCAAGAGATGCAGTAACTCCAGGCCTTCAAACTGCAGATGGAATCATAGAATCATAGAATGGTTTAGGTTGGATGGGACCTCAAGGATCATCCAGTTCCAATTGGGACACCTCCCACTAGAACAGGTTGCTCAAGGCCTCATCCAGCCTGGCCTTGAACACCTCCAGGGAGGGAGCAGCCACAGCCTCCCCGAGCAACCTGTGCCAGTGTCTCACCACCCTCACTGTAAAGAACCCTTTCCTAACATCTAGTTTAAATCTCCCCTCTGCCAGTTTAAACCCATTACCCCTTGTCCTGTCATTACAAGACCATGTCAATAGTCCTTCCCGCGCCTTCCTGTAGGCCCCTTCAGATACTGACAGGGCACCATAAGGTTTCCTTGAAGACTTCTCCTCTCCAGGCTGAAGAGCCCCAACTCTTGTAGCCTGTCCTCATAGCAGAGCTGCCCATCCAGACATACCCATCCAGTGTGCAGTGAAGCAGGCAGCCATAAGCTCTCCCTAAAGCTGGCACTACTAAGCAGCATCTGCAGCAGGAGGGTCCCACAGAGATCTCCACCCTCTCCATTACAATATTAAGCCCATTCAGTAACTGAGATGTTACCAAAGGTGGGGGTGAAGTGATCTACAAGCTCCACCATGAAGCAGGTCCATCCCCTGCTAAGACCCCAGCTGGCAGCGGGACCTATCCCAGGAAGACCATGACTCACAGCAGCCCTACACCCATGCCAATGGCCAGCTCCACTCCAGCCAGCCTGCAGCTCCCCAGAGCTCCCAGAAGCAGGTTTCCCAGCAGATCTCTTCATCAGCGCCTCACCTGCTCAGCACCACAAATGAAATGTTCTTTCATCAGGCTCATCCAGCCTCGGGCTTGGTCTGTGGGCAGGTCAAGGGTTGTGAAAAACACAACCTGACTGCAAGGTAGTCGGTAGTGCCACAAGGCTTGTGAAACCGGGTGGGGATTTCATCTTCCCTCCAACTTCCTTTGAAAAACCCAACCCCGAGGTCTCTCTTTGCCTGGCTCGCACAAAGGGAAGCCTGGGAGAGGCTCCAAGGCAGCCAGAAGGGCCTGCACGGTGTTTGAGAGCTGTTCCTAGCCTGCCCAGCGTCCTTCTCTCTACGGCATGGGGCAGAGCGAGGCTCCGCTCGGTCCAACGCCAGTGCCCTTTTATCTTTTCATTTCCAGCCCTGCAAACAAGTACATCTGCCAGGCTGCATGTAAACAGAGTAATGGCTTCTCTGGCCAGCAGGAAGGTATGACTCATTAATTACTTTACACCACAGTACAGAAAGCCATCAGTGTTTGCCATGGCCAATCTCCTTGCAGAAAAAGACATATCTGGATTGTGTTTTTCAAAAGAAGCCTCTGTGTGCTCTGCCACTGTTTGCTATGCAAATTTTGGTGTTAATTGCAGTGAAATGAGAAACATATTACTTAAATCAGTGCACTCTTCAGATGGGCATCAGTGCGTGCGTGTGATATTCTGCCAGATGTTATTTTATTACTGCAGTTTAATACCTAACCATCTGCTTCCTTCTTATTTTGTCATGGTTTGTACTCTCCCTGGGACCTCTTTTCTGTTACACAGGCTTTTATCATCTGCATTATGTATTAGCATGGCCAAGGCTAAAGGCTGGCAGTATCCCGAGCACAGCACTTGTGCAGAGAAAAAAAATGAGCAGCAGATCATTAAAGTGAGAGCACAGAACTGCTGCCCCAATTGGACCAGAGTACGAAGCTGGTAACAAGAAGGGGGCTGGAGCACCTCTGCTATGAGGACAAGCTGAGAGAGTTGGGGCTCTGCAGCCTGGAGAAGAGAAGGCTTCGAGGACACCTTAGAGTGGCTTTCCAGTATCTGAAGGGAGCCTACAGGAAGGCTGGGGAGGGACTATTGACAAGGTCTGGTAATGTCAGGACGAGGGGGAATGGGTTTAAGCTGGAAGAGGGGAGATTTAGACTGGATGTTAGAAGGAAGTTCTTTACAGTGAGGGTTGTGAGACACTGGAACAGGTTGCCCAGGGAGGTTGTGGATACTTCCTCCCTGGAAGCGTTTAAGGCCAGGCTGGATGAGGCCTTGAGCAACCTGCTCTAGTGGGAGATGTCCCTGCCTATGGCAGGGGGTTGGAGCTGGATGATCCTTGAGGTCCCTTCCAACCTAAACCATTCTATGATTCTAAGAAAAAGACAGTGGATAAAATGAGAGCTGGAAGTTTAGGGATTAGCTATAGTGATCCCAACTGAGATAGAGTATCCTACACTCTTGCAAACACTTTGCAACTTCCACCACCCTGTAGCTTACAAAACACATTAAATATTTTTAAATCTATGCAGGATGGACTAGGCAAAATACATTTTCTTTACTGATCTGAAATTAGGTTTTTCACTTCCTTCTCTTTCCACATTGCTCTGTGGTGCCAATGCCCAGACACAGACCAAAAGAAGAGAAAAGGACAGAGACTTTAGCTCCACTTTGCCCTTGCTCAGCACCATGTTACTCGCCTGAGCCTGGGCCACTTGAGGGCTCCGAGGTGCAGTGCAGCAGCTGACCCTGTCGCTGTATAAGGGAAAGTGAGAACGCAAAGCAGTGGAAAATGCAAGAGAATCTACAAAGAGGAACACTTACAGAATCATAGAATGGTTAAGGTTGGAAGGGACCTCAGTGATCATCCAGTTCCAACCCCCCCACCATAGGCAGGGACACCTCCCACTAGAACAGGTCACTGTTCTCAGTGAGAGGCTCATCCAGCCTGGCCTTGAACCCCTCCAGGGAGGGAGCAGCCACAACCTCCCTGGGCAACCTGTTCCAGTGTCTCACCACCCTCACTGTAAAGAACTTCCTCCTAACATCCAGTCTAAATCTCCCCTCTGCCAGTTTAAACCCATTACCCCTGTCCTGTCATTACAAGACCTTGTCAATAGTCCCTCCCCAGCCTTCCTGTAGGCCCCTTCAGATACTGAAAGGGCACTATAAGGTTTCCTTGTTCTCCAGGCTGAAGAGCCCCAATTGTTGTAGCCTGTCCTCATAGCAGAGCTGCTGCAGCCCTCTGAGCACCACTGTGGCCCTCCTCTGGACTGGCTCCAACAGTTCTATTTTCTTCTTGTGCTGGGGGCTCCAGAACTGCACACAGGACTCCAAATGGGGTCTGAGGAGAGCAGAGCCAAGGGGCAGAATCCCCTCCCTTGCCCTGCTGGCCAAGCTGCTCTTGCTGCAGCCCAGCACACAGTTGCTGTCTGGGCTGCACTCACACTGCAGCCTCATGTTGAGCTTTTCATCTCTCCGGACCCCCAAGTCCTGTTCCTCAGGGCTGCTCTCAGCCATTCCCCACCCAGCCTGGAGTTGTGCTTGGGATTGCACCCACCCAGGTGCAGGACCTTTCTCTTGGCCTTGTTGAATATCATGAGGTTGGCCTGGGCACACCTCTCCAGCCTGTCCAGCTCCCTCTGGATGGATCCCTGCCCTCTAGCAAGTTGACTGTGCCACACAGCTTAGTGTCATCTGCAAACTTGCTGAGGGTGCACTCAAATCTTCTGTCCATATCACTGACAAAGATGTCCACACTTCACATTCCAGGAGGACAGTACTGCTAGCAACAGCTAGAAGAATGCAAGTCCTTTTGAACATGACTCTTCCCAGGCATTTGCCAAAAAAAACAATGAACAACAATTAGAATTGCAGGATATGTGCCTTGGGTATACTCACTCATACCTGAACTGCTTCTATCCCACTCAATCAAATAACTTCTTCCCTGACTGAAAATAATGTATGCACCATCACATAGGCACTCTGCCAAGGGCTGTCTCAAATATCATTTTTGACAAGCAGGGCCATATAGCTTGGAGAAGAGGAGGCTCAGAGGTGACTTCATTGCTGTTTACAACTACCTGAAGGGAGGCTGTAGCCAGGTGGGGTTGGTCTCTTGGCCCAGGCAACCAGCAACAGAACAAGGGGACACAGCCTCAATTTGTGCCAGGGGAGATCTAGCCTGGATGTTAGGAGGAAGTTGTTACCAGAGAGCGTGATTGGCATTGGAATGGGCTGCCCAGGGAGGTGGTGGAGTCTCTGGCTCTGGAGGTGTTCAAGCAAAGCCTGGAGGAGGCATTTAGTGACATAGCCTGGTTGATCGGCTAGGGCTGGGTGCTAGGTTGGACTGGATGATCTTGGAGGTCTTTTCCAACCTGGTTGATTCTGTATTTTCCTGCTTCTGATGTTGGTTCTAAATATCTTCGTAACATACTTCAGAAGGGACTTTTCTCCCACATACAGCCAGAAAAAAGAAGATATTGAGCCAGGTCATCACAGGGACATAAAAGCAAAAGCAGCAGTCAGGAAGAAAGAGAATCTCTCACCTATTTCTCTGCCATTTTTTTTGAGCCAACTAGAGAACGTTTTTAACTTTTTCAGCTCAGTTCCAGGGAGACACTTCCAAGGGTTTAATGGCTTACCAAAAGCCAGCGGCCCTAATTAGCAATAGAGGGGCTGGCCACCTATCCCAGGCTCAAAATAGATCTCAGAGGCATTTCAACACTACTGCTCCTATGGAGGAGTTCAGATGATTTATTTTACCAACTCATAAAGCCACGTTTTCAATAATTCTGTCTAGTAAAAGGTAACAGATAAAAATGACCTGACCTTTTGTTAGCAAAATTCCACTAAGCCCCATGTAATGTTACCTAACACTTCATATCCTCAAAACACCCCACAAATGCTAAGTCATGGATCCACATGGCAACAGTCTGGTGCAATGAAGAGCAAAAAGCACAGCACTGATAGGAAGCATCAGGAGCACAAGAGTAAAGCTACCTACAGTATAAATCTCACTCATGTGGGGGGGGATTGCGTTACAGCCGATCACGTCCCTGCCATGCTAGTCCTGTTTGCCCAGTGCTGTTATAACTGTGCTGTGGACACAGTTCTGTAAAAGCCATAAAACAAAACCAGTTGTGTAACAGTAAACTCATTTCTGGCTCCCTTTCAGTTAAGAACAAAATTAACTTTCAATTGATTAGGAATTAAAAGCATGACAGGGAATATAACCCAAATGCACTGCTGAACGGGCAATGGACCTGAGCAGCAGAAGCTCCTGCCTCCAACCTTTAAAGCTATTAACCCTGGCATGAATTTTTATTTAGTGTTAATTAGAGGACTGGCAGCAAAAATCAATTAATTAATTACATCTCAGATCCACTGGAAAGCATAATGGAAATCAAAGTCAGCTAGATTATCATGTGTCCGTGGAGGAAAGGCTGCTGCAGCAGCTCTGGATGATGGCACTCCCTTTATCTTTAAAGGTAAAGAAGTAAGTTTTTAGAGAAAAAGAACTAAAATAATCTGAACGAGATCCTTTCTCCTTGTTGGAAACATCAAGTTCTTCCCTGACCTGGCTCATCTGTCAGGACATCTATCCCTGGCTCCTGCTTTCAGTTTTCCTCTGGAGCTTTCTAATCCTGGGGATTTGTTGCACCAGTCCTGCAAAGTTCACCCTCCTCCTGCCTGCTTACAAAGCACCATGATCAAACTATCCCACAAGCTCAGGTTACAAGACCTCTGCAGAAGGTCCAGAAAATCCCCAAGGGAGATGTTTCTGCAGGACTGGAAAGGAGACGACAGCACACCTCAGCACATCCCTGGCCACATCCCTCCACAGAACTGCTGCTCCATCTATTTCAGCAAAGCAATGCGCTGGGGTTGGGTTGCTTTGGTTTTTAATGCCTGAAATACAATTAGCTAACTAACATTACTGACAGCCATTAGCAGGTGCTAATTGCAATAGAACTTCTGTCAAATCACACGGTGCAGAGATATGGCCTGACAAACCAGTTCAATCCTTAGCAGAGAGTGAAGGGCTGGTGGTGCCTGCACTGTTGGCAGGTGACTGACAGGCAGAGGCAGCCACAGCTGTCAATCAACAGCTCACCCATCGTCTGCCACATCTAAGGGAAGTGGCTCCCACAGAGGCATTGTTTATTTGAGCAAGACAATAACATTTGGCCTCTATGCTTTCAAGATATGAAAAAGAAGAAGTGAGCAAGCACATCTGTTTGTGGTGGGTGTCAAGAGCTGCCCAGCTCAAAAGCCTCCTACTGTTAGAGTTTTCGTGCCATGGGAAACATTGAATATCATTAGCCAGATGCTTGAGAGCAGTTGGTTAACAAGGTCTCACCTCTCCTGAGTCAAGGTATTCCAATGGAGATTACAGTGAAGTGGGGGCTCAGGCTCTTCTCCCAGGTAACTAGCTGTAGGATAAGAGGAAACTGCCATAAGTCGTGCCAGGGGAGGTATAGGTTAGATATTAGGAAAATTTCTTTACTGAAAGCGTGGTCAAGCATTGGAACAGGCTGCCCAGAGAGGTGGTGGAGTCACCACGTTTGGAGGCGCTCAGTAAATGCGTGGATATGGCACTTGGAAATGTGGTTTAGTGGGCAGGGTGGTGTTGGGCTGATGGTTGTACTTGATGGTATCAGAGCTCATAGAATTATAGAATCATAGAATTGACCAGGTTGGAAGAGACCTCCAAGATCATCCACTCCAACCTAGCACCCATCCCTAGCCAGTCAACTAGACCATGGCACTAAGTGCCTCATCCAGTCTTTTCTTCAACACCTCCAGGGACAGCGTCTCCACCACCTCCCTGGGCAGCCCATTCCAATGCCAATCACTCTCTGTGTCAAGAACTTCCTCCTAACATCCAGCCTACACCTCCCCTGGCACAACTTGAGGCTGTGTCCCCTTGTTCTGTTGGTGGATGCCTGGCAGAATAGACCAACCCCCGCTGTCTCAGTTCTAATTTAAATTCCCAGAGACTCAAATGTATTTGATAGAATCAAATAACAATTTATAGAGTGCTCTTCCCCCTTCTTTCCCAAAAGAAAGGAATTACATGTAGAGAGAGAGAAAGGTAAGCACACCCAAATAAATAATCTCACTCTGATTTGGAAGTTAAAAGGAAAATTTAACAATAAATGTAAAAGGTATCTGAGGTGGGGAAGCTACAAAGGCACAGGGAAGGGAAAAACAAATACAAAATGTGTAAACATGACCAGATTTTTGATGGTAATGGGTTTGTCTGACTCGTGGGTGATGGCCACGTGGTAAGAGCCAGGAACAGCATGGTGATGCTGGTAAGCAGAGAGGCAGGGAGTGCAGAGAGAAAGAACAGGAAGGCTCCCTGCTTTTATGGATCTCTAGACAGGAAGGGGGAGTGAGCTAACCATGAATCACCTGGTGGTGTTCATATCCACCCCTGGGGAGGGGTCAAGTCCAGATAGGGTCAGGTTCAAGGTTACTCCCCCTGGAGGGTTAGCCCTGTACACCTGCCTGGCTACAGCCAGGTCTTTTCTAATCTTAATGATTCTATAGGAGTCTAAACTAGTAAAGAGATACTGTTGCCTGTCTGGGTTCCCAGCCTGCCCAGGAGCTTGCTAGAACCAGAGCCACTCGCTTGGGGAGGACAAAGCACAGGGGAGCGTCACCACAAGCCTCCACCAGCAGCCTTAATGCTCAGCCCATTTATCAGTGCCACCACAGAGAATAAATATTTATAAATGGTGTGTCAGCTCTAATGTGATAAATTATCTCCAGTCATCACATAGATGGTTCAAGATGTGTTAAGCTGGTTTTAAACATTTGGTTAAGAAAATGCCTGAGAGGAGAGTGGGAGAAAAGAAGGAGAGAGGGAAAACTCCACACAGGTGTGTGTCAAAAAGAGGACAGAACACTCACCCGCCTGACTTTGCACCTTCCTTCCTGCCCTAGGTTTGCGAAGTGCAAGTAACCTGCTGAAGTACATTAAAACTCTCTTGACTAACCCCAGTTTATTGTAAATATTACAGCAAATCTATTGTAAACAGCAGCAAGAGGCTTTTGGGAACCCATTAATCAAAATAAACGGCTCTGGAAAATGCTTCTGCTCAGCTTGTTTAACTAGCGCTGCAGCTCCATGCTGCATAGCTGATTTCAAAACACACAATTTATTGCCTTGGATGTCTTTGCTCAGAGCTAGATCTAAATTCCTCTGGGTACTTTAACATACAGTTAATCAAAGCACAATGCCACCCCTATCATATTTACAATCTGGCAGGCAATTAGTCAATAATAAATAAAATGCATTGGAAAGACGAATTGAATTACTGTGTGTGTATCAATGGGCTTATGGGCTCAAAAGATTTATCAGTACCAATGGAGAGAATAAATATTTATAAATGGATGTGTCACTCATAAGGTGATAAACTATCTGGAGTCATCACATGAAGAATGCGTATTTTCAAGTTGACATACTTTATTATCTACCTAATCATTTCTCAAAAGGTGTTTTTCAACTTTATTAGCTGCACTTAACAGCTGGAGGAACTTCTTATCATCATCACTGAACTCAGCTAGCACAGCAAAGCCCCACTCAGGATTTCCACTGCAGGTTGTACTGAGAGAATAGATTTTTCCTTCATCCCTTCTTCCTTTACAGCCTCAGATGAGTACTTAAAGCCCTGCAAAGCCTATCTCTGTGAGTTCAACCACTTAGAAACATTAGAAAATAGAATCTTCCCTCAAAACTTTCAACATTCAGAATGTTCAACTCTCAAATGCCATCGATACACAGATACTGGAATCATAGAATCAACCAGGTTGGGAGAGACCTCCAAGATCATCCAGTCCTACATAGCACCCAGCCCTATCCAGTCAACCAGACCATGGCACTAAGTGCCTCATCCAGGCTTTTAACACCTCCAGGGACAGCAACTCCACCACCTCCCTGGGCAGCCCATTCCAATGCCAATCACTCTCTCTGGGAAGAACTTCCTCCTAACATCCAATCTACTAGGACTCAAAACACACTGATTAGCTCTAGCAAGGTTCCCTACTGGGAAGAGGCAGGATTTGAAACATTGATATGAAAAAAATAATCTTCCCCTATGAGTCTTTTCTCACCATATCCAAAAATAGGAGACCTGCTTATGCCTCGTCCTGCTGACTTAAAGGAGTGTCAGAACTAAGTAGGTGCTTTAAAACCCACCAATTTTTCATATAAATATTTAAGTAGGAGTGCTTTTTAGAGAAGTAGCTTGTGCTAGCAGAAGTGTGGCTGAAGTTATATTTGTAGGAGATGTTTACACTATAGCTGGGTTTGCAGAGAAGATTTAAACCACCATAACTGCATCCCCCACTTAGAAACGTTCATGGCATAGCACAGGAAAGTAATTCTTTTCTGCCCAACAGCCTCACAAACAGATCATTAGCTAATGATTAACTCAGCCCCATTTATTTATAGAACTTTGATTTTCATTTGAGGTTATCATATTTTATTGTATTGACTGGAAAGCTAAAGTGATATATTCTAAGCTATCTATACAACTGTTTTCAGACCATTAATAAACCAATAACTAAGCTTCAGCCGAGAAGGAGTTTAAAAAACCAACCAACCAACCAAAACAATAAAACAAGAGCTGGGTCCCTGAGTTAGCCCAGGCAGGCCTCACAGCCCTGCAAGTACAGATGCTCCCACATGTGCACACGCACTTGGCTGCTGGACCTCAGGCTTTCCCCGCCTCAGGGGATGGAGCTGCCCTTGGCTTGCACAGGGAAGCTTGTGAGTAAGCCACAGAAAGTGGATATTCCCCACATTTGCAGATCTGCCGTGCCAGTTAGACCTGATAAAATTTTAAATGCTCCCTTGAATGAAGTTTTTTTTAAATGCTGCTGTTGTTCTCCCACTCATTTTACATTTGAGTTTGGCAGCGGATGCCATTAGTGAACATTCAGTGTCAACAGAGTCATGATGTTGCTCTCAGAGATCTGTCAAGTACTGTAGCGTGATCTTGTTGCATTTAAAATTAACCACAGTAGTCAGGCTGTGCCAATTCCTTGCATTAGATCCCAAATGAAGCCAGCAAATGTGTCAGGTGCACGGAGTGTGTTTCAAGAATAAACAAGCAACAAAGGAAATTCCTTTCTTCTGATGCCTTTTTTTTTTTTGCCTTTGCACCACTTCTTGTCACACAAATTAATCGTTGGATAAAAAGCTTTTCTTCTGCTCTGCTGTGCTGCACAGTCTGCCTGGGCCAGGGGAAAGCAGGGTTGGTAGCCAGCTAAATGGCCCTAAAGCCCTAGGAATCCTCCATGACAAACACTTCAGACCTGGTTTTAGCCTGGTTTCTCATTTATTAAATTTTCCATTACCTGAAGGTGCTAAAGGAGAATTATAGCATCAGTCAGGGTTGGAGGGGACCACAAGGATCATCTAGTTCTAACCCCCCTGACATGCACAATGACACCCTACCCTAGAGCAGGCTGCCCACAGCCTCATCCAGCCTGACCTTACACACCTCCAGGCATGGGGCCTCAACCACCTCCCTGGGAAACCCATTCCAGGCTCTTACCACATTCATGGTGAACAACTTCCTTCTCACATCCAGTCTGAACCTACCCATCTCCAGCTTTGCTCCATTCCCCCTAGTCCTGTCACTCCCTGATATCCTAAAAAGTCGTCCCCCACAGCTTTTTTGTAGGCTCCCTTCAGATATTGGAAGGCCACAAGAAGGTCACCTCAGAGCCTCCTTCAGACTGAACAGCCCCAACTAACAGCCCCAACTCTCAGAGAGCTGGGGAGCAACTTCTTACAAGGGTATACAGTGACAGGATGAAGGGCAAGGGCTTTGAGCTGGAAGAGTGGAGATTTAGACTGGAGATTAAGAAGAAATGCCTTATAGGGAGAGTGGTGAGACACTGGAACAGGTTGACATGGGGAGTTGTGGATGGCCCCTCCATGGGTGTGTGAAGGCCAGACTGGATGGGGCATTGAGCAACCTGGGCCAGTGGAAGGTGTCCCTGCCCATGCTAGGAGGGTTGGGAGTAGGTGATCCTTAAGGTCCCTCCCAACCCAAACCAATCTACAATTCTACAATTCAAAAGAAGGTAACTTTAGAGGTAGGACAAGGATTTAGAGAAACCACACAGATTTGGTCATCTAGGTAAAGAAAAAAGTGCATTTCAGAAGCGTGCTGCCCAGGCCACGAGTTTAACACATGAGTTTAAATGCGGGGTTTTTTTCCCTGATGTAGTCACAGAGTTTTTTCCTCCACAAATCATTTCTCAGACTAAATCCTCTGCTTCTTGGAAGCCACATGACTGATGGTCCTCAACACTCAAGCTCGAGATAATCTATTGCACTTTAGCTGCAGAGTTGCCCACTCAGCATTATACACGGCTCTAGTTTACACCACTTGTTTTATGAGGTATAACACCAGCTTTATAGCCTTGGTAGCTGAAGCTCTGGCAGTTTTTTTTCTTCTGTGATTCAGTCTAGAGGATTGAAAGGCCTTTGCTGCATTGAGAAATGCTCGTCTTGAACTATTTTTGTCTTGCTTATTCACATGAAAAATTTGAGGATAGAAGCCCTGAAGTGTGTGTGCAGAACCAGTGGTGTGTCAGGGACCTGACACATCCAAAAGCAAGGCCAGTTTGCCCAAGGTCACCTGGGGCCAGCAGCAGGTCTAGTACAAGACCCAGAGCCACACCAGCCCTCACCCATGGCACCATGCAGTTTCGATGGAGTGCCAGCTAGCTGCAGTTTCCATTGCAGCAGTTAAAAGGTCCCAAGCAAACATCACATTCATCACAGACCTCTTTTTCAGCCTGCCTGTGCATTTCTGTCAAAACATCTCTATGAAAATCTGGGTCATGTGAATATTCCTACATCCCACTTGCTTCTCAGCAAGCAAATGATCTCCAAGCACCACCCTTCCCAGCTGCATTGCAGGTAGTAACATCCACAGGTTCTTGCATGTTCAGCCAGAAAACATGTGCTTCTGCTTCACTTCTCATCCAGCTTTGGTACTCCACTGCTGGTGGTGCACCCAGGAACACGTGCTCCATGCTGGGAATTTCTCCAGCAGCAGCCACGCCAAACACCAGACCAGGCTCTTCTACCCCCATACCATTCCTTACATGCTCTTTTTTGTCCCGCTGCTGCCCGAGACAACCCAGCTGTGCACCTGGAGACTTGAGAATAGCTACTTCACCCCACACTCACCATTGTCTGCTAAGTCACAGGCTCACAGGATGTTAGGAGGTGGAAGGGACCTAAGGAGATCATCGAGTCCAAACCCTCTGCAAGAGCAGGACAATACTATCTAACACGGATCACAGAGGAACACATCCAGACAGGCCTTGAAAGGCTCCAGAGAAGAAGACTCCACAACCCCCCCGGGAAGCCTGTTCCAATGCTCTGTGACCCTTATAGGAAAGAAGTTCCCCCTTGTGTTGAGGCAGAATCTCTTGTGCTGCAACTTACACCCATTGCTCCCTGTGATGGGACAAGGAGCAAAGTGAGCAGAGCCTGTCCCCCTGCTCCTGGCCAGCCCTTGGATATTTATATACATTTATCAAATCCCCTCTAAGTCTTCTCTTCTCCAGCCTAAACAGCCCCAGGTCCCTCAGCCTCTCCTCACAAGCCATGCCCTCCAGTCCTCTAATCATTCTCGTAGCCCTCCTCTGGACTCTCTCCGGCAGATCCCTGTCCCTCTTAGACTGTGGAGCCCAAAACTGACCACAGTAGTCAAGATGGGGGTCTCACCAGGGCAGAGTGGAGACAGAGGAGATCCCCCTCCTAAGCCATCACACCCACAAACATCCCTGTGATCCTCAATGACCAAATGCTACCATATCCTCTTACAAGCAGCAGCCCCAGCTCACAGTGGTGCTCCTCAAGGCAGCAAAAGAATGAACATTGCTAAAACATTGTTCTACCAGGCTGGTGAAACAACTCACAAATAGAAGGGTCTCTATAAACAGCATCACTGCCCACAGCAGAGTCTTCCCCTGAAGAGTTTGATCGCTAACAAGGAGCCTTTGGCAAGTTCAGCCACCTTAAAAACTTCAGGGAAAAGCCAAGAGGTTTCATAACAGAGTGCTGGAGACCAGGTCTTCCTAATAACACTCCTTACACAACCAGGGTGTCATTACATCACCAACTGGAAAAACTGCCAGAGCAGAGTCACCCTGCTCTTACAGCCCTGCCCAAAGCCCTGCCCAGCTGCTGGCAGCACCTGTCTGAGTGCAGAGGAAGAGCTCACCCTTAGTTAAACCCTGCTGCCTTCACCTATGGCGCAGGGCCAGACTCTGGCTGGCTCACGTTGGACAGGCACTGCCGTGCATGCTGGAGCTTGCTGGAGCAAGGAAGGGGGCTCTTGGGGCCAGGTTGGCCATGCTCCACCTGTGGGAGCAAGCACAGCCTTGCTTTATACGTCTGGGATGAGGCTCGGTTGCTGTTTAAATCCACGGTGGTGTTTCCTAAGGATGAGATTTTTTTTAATGCCGACAATAAACCAAACTGCCAGGGGCAAAATAACAAACTGGAGAGTACAAGCTCTTCCAGGGGGTCATCTGGAGTTAATTCTTTGAAAATAGCAATGTCTCATCCAAGTGCATCTCACCAAAACATTTCCAAGACAGACATCAGGCAACCTGCAACAAATCGCCTGGGAACTTAGGTTAGAGTCCTAACTCCAGGAGAATCTGAGCACAGGGATTAGCAGCTGAGCTGATCAGTGGGAGAGGAAACTGCTTACACTCTGGAAGGTTATTTGGGTGCTTAGTAAGAGGCACAGAAATGACCTTCCAGAGGAAACTGCTTACACTCTGGAAGGTTATTTGGGTGCTTAGTAAGAGGCACAGAAATGACCTTCAAAGTTAAAGTTTTCTCAGCCAAAGCTGACTGTTGAGTAAGTCAGTGTCAAGATTCAGAAGGACATTTGAAGGAGCTAATTCCTTACAGCAGCATACTCTGCAACTGGCGTTTTATGTCTAGTAGTGGAGCAAAATTGCAAACAGATGGTGGGTTGTTGGAACACTTTAAAACATTTCTTCCAAGGTACTTTATTTCTTTCTTAAAAATAAATACACATGCCACACATTCCCCCTTTCACAGGCACAGCAAACGTGTATACCAAGGACCAGTTTTTAGTTGGCAAGTTTCCTGTTCAAAGCACAAACTCTGCTCTGGTTTCTCTACAGCAGTGGGACTCGATTTTCTTTCTTCTTTTCCCCTACAGCCTGGTAGTCCCTCTTCACCAGGGGAACAAGTGTCTTCCTGATGGAAGAGAGGGTGATCACAGCACAGTCATGCTGTCATTGTGCTCACGATCCCTCCTGGGGCACAGTCCCTCAGTGGAGCATCCCAGCTCAGCAGGGACCTAACAGAGGTTTTCTAAAAGGTGAATGGAAAAACATGATTGCTTTAGGTGTGAGAGACTGGTTTCAAACACTGCTGTGAGAACTCCCCAGTGCCCCTAAAAGCTAAAGACACATTTTGAAAACTGTGCTCTTGCATGGGGAGGAACTGGTGACTGCACTGTTCAGTCTCCTATAGCAAAGGTTAGGAACAGAAAGGCAAAGATAAAAATCTCAGCTCAAAAATTCTCTCCCCTTGTGAGTGTCACAGAATCATTTAAGTCGGAAAAGACCTTCAAGATAATCAAATCCAACCACCAATCAAGTACCATCATGCCCACTAAACTATGTGCCAAAGCACCATGTCTATATGTTCTTCGAACACCTCCAGGGATGGTGACTCCAGCAGCTCTCTGGGCAGCCTGTTTCAATGCTTGACCACGCTTTCAGTCATTTTTTTTTCCTAATATCAAATCAATTGATGTCATGCCACCAGCTAGCTCCTCCTGGAGCCAAAACTCCTGCCTTTCTGTCTCCTTCTTCATTTGTCACTCCTGAGAACATGGACATCCTCTCCACAACACAAGGTTCTCTCTGGCCTCCACATAAGCATCCTCTCCACAATGCAAGGTCATCTCCATCCTCTATCAGGCCCAGATCTACACTCTTCTCATCCTCCCTTAAATCTGCACTAGTACCAAGTAGCCTCTTTTAGCCCTCACTCTACAACAATTTAACTGTGGTGAACCAACAGGAGGTACCAGAGAGAGACAACCGACAACAAGGCAAAGCAACCCTTCGAGGTGAAGGGCATGGAGTCAACAGCACACAGCTGCTGGAAACACTGCGAGCAGTGAGGGATGCGGTGCTGCACGCCATGCATTTTAACAGAGGACTTAATTGAATTCATTATGAGAACCACAGCCCCACATGATGAATACCATACGGGACTCTGCAGCTGCAGTCATAACTTGGCTTCATCAAAACCCTGCAGTGGCTGGGAACGAGCAATAGCAACAGTGATGGCGTGGAAATGCTTCCAAGACCACAGTTCAGTATAAATGGCTGCAGGTAAGCACATGCAAAGTCAGGAATAAAGTCAGGGGCTTCCTCTTGATTAATTTTAATGGCAGTTTTGACCTATCAGAAGCACATTCTTTGGACTATGGGTAAAATCAAATGTAGACATAATAAACAGCAAATACAAGCCCTGAAAGTCCAAGGTCAGTGCCATTAATGTACCTGTAGGTGTGTGCTTTACATCAGTGACAGCTCTCAGATTGCACAGTCCCACAGTCTGATATCCATGCAGGATTGTACCACACTTGTCTTCTCTCTTCTCCATCCTTTCCTCTGTTCTCAGAGAACCACTATATTCAGCATCAGAAACGTACTGGAAACAAGGGAAAAGTCCTCACAGGCCAAGAGTTTTAGCACAGGGACAACCATTACCTTAGGATAATGGGCTCAACCCTTTACAAAGCAAACTTCATAAAATCACAATTCCATCTGGAGTGACACCAAATCATCATGGCAGACCTCATGCAGACTCGGTGAAGTATGGGGCATATTTCCTTAGATTCCATTTAACTACAGCCTTACTGAGTTCTCCTGCATCCATGTACCTGCGCAGTGATTGCTGGGCACTCAGGTGGCTGTTCCCCACTACTGACAGGGATGATGGCAGCTCCAGCAGAGTGCTGCACGAGGCAGATGGGTGAATGTCGCAAGATTCCTTATAGGGCAATGGCAACACTTTGTCTTCTCTATAAACTAAACAATTAAATGTTTGTATTAACCTACTGATTAATACCTTCTATTTCCCCTCTTTTCTATGACAGCAGTCTCCAGAGACCCCCTGCATTATGCACATGGACACACAAGCACACATTCACCAACTTAAAACATCTCCTGTTTGATCTGCATCAGTTAAAAAGCCTTACAGGCAGCGACCAGAAGTCCTTTCTCTCTACAACAAATCTTTGTTCAGCAAGCCAAAGGACAAACCCCTGAAATTTCAGCTCGACTGATTATCCTTTTTCTCTACAGCCTTTTTCTTCTCCCTGTTTCAGAAGTGCAGCTGCTCCCAGAAGCTATCTGCTGCTCATGTTAGCTGAGAGTCTCTTTAGGAGGTAACTGCAGTTTCCAGAAATTGAGAGGGGCTAGAACTGGGAAAAATGGAAGTTTGGCAGGTCTTAGATCTAAAGCTTTAGTGTCAGACTCTCTGAAGTCAGAGAAAAGGAAACTTCACAGAATGGGTGCTACAATAAAAGGAGGGGGGAAATATGTCATCAGTGTAATTTGATAACCAATTTGTCTCAGCCATGCTCTCACTCATGCTTTTGAAATGAATGTTCTTGGAGACAAATGTGAGTGAGCCAGGCTGGAGTGTGAAATCCATTGCAAGGACAGCCACCAGATGTATGTGCTATATGAACTTTGGATTTCTTGGTTAAAAAGCAGTGTCTCTGTCACCTGAGATCAGGAGCAGCAAGTCAAGCAGCTAACAAACAAGTCTCTGTTACTTGTGAGCAGCTTCATCAGGTGAGGTTATTCATTGCAGATAATATGCTCAATTCAAGCAGTTTGAGAGGTTCCAACAATGATTTGGTTTGCAGACTCACTACCTAGAGTATTCCACATCTGATAGAGTTATTAGCCTCAGGTGTGAATGTTCAGTAACAAATCCAAAGTTGCTTTCTGTTAAAGCAGGGGTTCTCAAACTATGGCCCGCGGGCCAGATATGGCCCCCCAGGGTCCTCAATCCGGCCCACCAGTATTTACAGAACCCCCCTGCCCCCACCGGCGTCGGGGGCGGGGGGGGAAACCAAGTAGCTACTTCCAGCCACTTAATCCACTCGCCAGCCTTCGCAGCCACCAAGCACCTGCCGGGACTGGGCTGGAACCAAACTATATAGATCGGACAGTGAAGCGGCCCCTGTTTGAAGAGTTTGAGGACCCCTGTGTTACAGTCTCATAGCCAAGCACAGAGAACCATAGAATCAACCAGGGTGGAAGAGACCTCCAAGATCAGCCAGGCCAACCTAGCACCCAGCCCTAGCCAATCAACAAGACCATGGCACTCAGTGCCCCATCAAANAGCTTCATTGCCCTTCTCTGGAAACATTCCAATATCTCAACATCTCTCTTGAACTGAGAAGCTCAGAACTGGACACAGCACTCAAGGTGTGGCCTGACCAGTGTTGAGTACAAGGGAAAAATAACCTCCCTCGTCCTACTGGCCACATTGTTCCTGATCCAGGCCAGGATGCCATTGGCTCTCCTGGCCATCTGGGCATGGTGCTGGTTCATTTTCAGCCCACTATCTACCAGTATCCCAGGTCTCTTTCTTCCTGGCAGGAAATTAATGTAGCCAGGTCAGGAGTTATAAAAAAAGGAATTATTTAACTTTCTTGAAGACCCTACCCCCAAACTATACACCAAGATTAGTTTATGTTTATTTACAGATTCAATTTGATCAGGAATTTCTTCAAAAAAGGTTGTTATAGACAAAGCCAGAGATTTAGGAAGCCAGGAAATGGAAAAAGGTAAGCTATAGACACAGCTTTACCCCACTATCAATCAGGCTGAGCAGAGAATTAAGGGAACAGCAGGCTTTACTCACAGAGCTGAGATAAGCATTCAACAGTGATCCCTTGCTAGATTCCTCTGCAGGAACAGCCTTCTGATGCTGCAGGCAGTATCCAATAGTATAGATCCTTGCAACAGAAGCTTAAGGTGAGTGGCAGAGACACCAAACTCGGAAGCATCTTGAGCACTTCTTCTACAAATGGGATGACCATGGAACGATGCTGCCTCAGCAGTGGCAGGGGAGGCAGGGGAGAGCCAACTAGTAGCATCTTCCTGGCTCAAAATAGCAGCCAGGAAGTTGGCTGCTGATATGGTCTGAGAATGGCCAGTCCAGGTGCCTCCAGCAGCTCTCTCAAAGAACCCCAGGGCTTGCCAAGCCTGCAAGTTTGCACAGAAGGGTATAAAAGTGGGGAGAACTGCCCAAAGGCAAGGACAGGGTAAACCAAGAGCCCTGCAAAAAAGTGGGAGCCATCCAAAAGTGGGGACGGTCCAGTCACAGCAGACACCTGTCCTGTTGGGTACTCTGTCAGGGCAGGAGCCTCTTTCCATTCTCCCTTGCTCTCTTTAAGCTTTTCTAGACAAAATGTCCATTTACCATTTTATACCCAGCCAACCACCAGCCTAATTCCAGCACAGGCTTCCACAGGAGTCAGCCAACCTGCGGGGAAAGTGTCTTTTGCTGTTGCCCCCTCAAGCCCACAGGGTAAGGGTGGGAAGCAGGTTTTGTGCCTTCTCCCATTCAAACTCAGGGGAAGGGAGAGGGGGTTGGAGAAAGGAATTTGGAGTACCCTGGAACAAACTACAAAATCAGCCAACTGAGACAAATTCTAAGCTCTGAAGGCACATCAGCAAAGGGCTGGTTTCTGTGGCTGTCACATCCCTGCAGGAAGCATACGCTCCTTGACTTGTAAAGAAAGCTGGATAGAGGAACCCCCTTCATTTGCACATTCAGTGTGCAGAATCTTGGGTGACATTCTTATCTTCTGACTTCCTTGCAAAATGATTTTTATCATCATCACACCAAGCAACATCATGTACGTGCCTGTATATATAGAACTTGCTTGTACTTCTACCACAGCAAGATTTAAACTCAGTATTTTATCTCATGCCACCTCTTACTGGCACAGCACACATAGGAGATTAGCACCTCTCACAGCTCCAAACAGAAAACTCCGTGGTGAGCAGCTCCCCACAAAGAAACTTTCTGACAAGACTCAAAGTGACTACATACACTTCAAATGCAAGTTCAGCACCATGTTTGCTAGTTCATCTATGCACTTATCTGTTATGAGCACCCAGTTCCACAGAAAGCAGCTTAGATCAATGGGTGGAAGCGGAGGCATAGGAAGTTTCGTTCAAACATGAGGAGGAATTTTTTACCCTGTGAGGGTGACAGAACACTCGAACAGGCTGCCCAGGAGGGCTGTGGAGTCTCCCCCTCTGGGAGGACTCTGCCTGGACATGTTCCTGTGGGATCTGGTATAGGTGATCCTGCTCTGGCAGGAGGGTTGGACCGGATAAGCTTTCTATGTCCTTTCCAGCCCCTGACATGATCCATACAGTATAGGAATCATTTTTTAATTTTCTTTCATACACACTTAACTCCAAAATCTCTCTGCTGAATCATTCATCTGTGCCTCACTGATTTAGTTCCTTATGTCTAGGAATGAGAGTCCTATAAGACATTTCTTTCACAAGCCCACATCCTGAGGGTGGACGCATTTCTTCCACCGGAGGACATGCCCTGCTCAGCGCTGAACCAGACCTGAACTGGGCACTGTATGGTGCCACAACTGCGCCCCAGCCAGCTCCCCCTCGACAAACCCTTACTTTCCACCTTCTCCCCCACCCATTTGCAGCCACTCTTGCTGCAAAAAGGCACGAAAAGCCCAAGGCATGCTTCTCCTTGTACAACTTCTCTGTGAGTGCAGCAGGAGGGCAGGCCACCAATTTCCAAAGCAACCTCGGTGTAAATTGATGAACAGGCAATAAACCTGTCTCTGGATCAGCAGAGCGGTTTGCAAACGTTTTTGTGCATGCACCTGCCTGTTCAGCCACTCATCGCTCATTTCACAGCTCATTTCGCTGACTGAGGTCTACAGGTTTTGTCTTTTTAATTGGGCAAACAATACACACCTTGTCTCTGCAGAGAAAGTCCAGTGCTAACCTGTACGACTCCTACAAGTTGGTGGTTTGTTATTCGGTGGTTTTGGTGGTGTTTTTTTCCAGCCATCTCCTAGTAGTGCTGTACATTTAAGGTGGAAGTGCTCTCTTGGCTTGACAGTTCCCTATCTGCAATGCAAATATTCAAATTTCTGCAGAGATTTTGCTTCTGCCTGAGGCAAATCTGCAAGAGCCCATTAAAGTGCCCATTAAAGCCCAGGAGAGAGCCCCTTTGATTTCAAATGGCTTTCGAATGGGCCCAGTGGGGCTAAAAAGAACAGACAAAAAGTCCAAGTCCCTGCTCACTTCCAAGCAAGTAGTCTAAAGCAGATGAACAACAGCGAAAATTCAGCAGCTACTCTACTTCGTGTGGTTTCTCTAGGAAATTATTTGGGTTTTCTTTAAATACACAAGCAGTGCATTACACAGAGACAGGGTTTAGCATCTCCCGCAGAGGCTGGAGGAGTTAATCTACTTTATACTAGCCTGAGGGAAAAGCTAATTCAAAGAGCAAAGCATGGCCCTCCAGCAGTTGCGTTCTCCAGTCTCCTTCTACATTTTTCACTGCTCACTGCTCTCAGGTTTTTAAGTCCCCTCTCGTAAGGTTGCCAGCAGGGCCCAGGGATGGGGATGAGCACTCCCTCCTCACTCAGCCCTTGTCTGCAGGGAATATGACAGCTGCACCACCGGCTGCCAGCTGCCTCTGCACAACCAAACTCCAACTGGGGGTCACGTTTGAGCCACCAGCTTCGTGCTGACACCAGGACAAATCCAACCAGACCTCAGTGGAGGTCATTGTGGGGAGGAATCGTAGAATCACAGAACGTCAGGGCCTGGAAGGGACACAGAAAGCTCATCCAGTCCAACCCCCCTTGCCAGAGCAGGATCACTTAACACCAGATCACACCAGAACACATCCAGGCTGGTTTTCAGTATCTCCAGAGAGGGAGACTCCACAACTCCCCTGGGCAGCCTGTTCCAGTGTTCTGTCACTCTCACAGGGAAAAAAAATCCTCCTCATGTTTACATGGAACTTCCTATGCCTCAACTTCCACCCATTGCCCCTTGTCCTGTCACTGGGCAGCAATGGGTCATCCACGATGAGCACTCATCCTTGCTGCAGGAGAGAGCTGCTGGAAAAGGAAAAAACCCACCAAAACACAACACCCCCGCTCCACGCAGACACTTTGCAGCGCAGCATGATTGGGTTTTGGCGAAGACACTCTGACTGGGGGGGGGGGAAGTGTTGTCTTTGTTCTGGGATGCAAATGAGCATCTTTTTTAGAAGCTGAGAAAGAGCCCCAACTAACAAAAATTGCGCATTGACTGAAATAAGCCAGGCTGCTTTTCAGATGTAGACTTCAGACAGAAAATGAAACATATCAAAGTGTCTGATTTGACGTGGCTTGCAGCTGCAAGGCAAAGCGACTGTCCCATTTTCTCCCCCGAGGCAAGCACTCAAGATTTTCTTGATCTTATCTTTGTCTTTCTATAACTCTTTGAAAACCATCTGTAGAGATTCATAAAGGGTATTTGTGTTTTAAGTAAACTGCAGAAGTGATCTATACCGAACAGATGGAAACAAATCAAAAAGCTTAACGGGATGCAGAAAAACAGCAACACTTAGAAAAATACTAGCTATGAATGAGTAGGCAGGTTGTCTCCCGTTTGTATTACATTTGGTGTGGCATCTCTTTCTCCTAGCTCTCTCTGCAGCCCACACGGTCCTCTCCCACCGCTCTTCTGTCCTCATTCACAGGCTGCAGAACGCTTCCCGGTTTTATTTGTTCTTCTGGATGAACATCGCTTCCATGGGAATTGTTCAGCTCCTTGGCAGAGCCCAGACTCCCACCTGGAGCACTTAATGCAGCTCCCTCAGAAATAGATTGCATTTGACAGCAAAAGGCTCTGATTTTTCCTGGCTTGCCAAAACACTTCTGAACAGATAAGGTGAGGGAGAGGAGCGCTGCACATCAATCTCCAGCACGCTTGCGGATCCAGGGCTTGTTTGGTTGTTCGGGGGGATGGCTTTTCTCTGACATGATTTCAAAGAAGCACAAGACTGCTTCTTCAGTAGCGGCTTTCACAGAAGACACAATGAAGTGCAAAATGATGTGTGTTACTGGAGCGAGTGGGCGTTAATGGGACTTCCTGAGCACACTGACACAACCCACAGAGAAAAGAGGGAAAAATATCTCTACAGACTTCCCCCAATGTGTCAGCTGTGACCCTGCGTGTTCTCTCCTCTCTCCATTAGTCACAGCACCCACTGCCCATTTTGAGGAAGATGCTCTGGCACCACCGGAGAGTACTTATCCTAGCTCAGGTCAGTCAGTGTAACCACCCTGAGCAAACCCCATGCCTGGGGTTCACCGCAAAGACAGTTTGTACGTTGGCATAGCTCTCACTTTGCCAAATTCCCAGCGGTGGGTCCACAGAGGTCAGTTCTGCTACCACAGTTTGGGCTCTACGATCTCCTCCATAAATTCAGCAGCCTCCATCATGAAACCACACAGGCTCCACATGTACATTCAGACACAACACTGCTATCCAGCTGTTTCAGAACTTCACCCCTCCAGTGGTGGCAATGCCTGTTTTATTCACAGCTCACATCTATTCATAGTCAGTTTGTACCACTTTTGCCACCCCACCCACCTCTGCTTTTTACCTTCTCTCCAATCCCTAACAGGCCCAAGGCAAAGGTTAAGGTAAAACTCAGATGGAACACTGGGGATGGAAAAAACACTCTTGGAGTTACATCAAAGAACTCTTTCTGCTTTGTTTCCCTAGGATGTTACATGACAGAAATTCAAGATAAATGTATGTTTCTTCTGAGCAACTTTATTTATTATGAAGCTAAGACACGAGTTCTGCCTTCAGCATCTCGGGAAGAGGGTGATCTTATCCTGCAGTCCCACCTAGTCCCCAGGATAGACAAAGAACAGCCCTGTTCCTTTACACTCTAGGAACACACTTCAGTTAAGGTCCACAGACACAAAAAGAGAGCACAAATGCCACTTCAGATGAAGCAATGACAGAGTATGCTCTGACCCTACATCATCCTTCCCCTATCGAGATTAAACTCCAGCACTTATAAACCACAGACTGAGCTCAGTGCAGACCCAGATACATTCCCGCTGCCAAAGGGAATTCAACAGTGACTTAGCAAGAGCTGAGCAGGACAATGCCAAAAGCATCTGGAAACTCAGTTCTCCTCTCAATAGCAGGAAGTGGAGCAGGAGTAACACCTCGAGATCCCTCCTTTCCCTTGGTGTGGGTCCAGAACCACAGGGCTCTGGCATGAGGAAGCATGGGGACAAAGAGATGCACAGGAGCTGTGGTGGGAAAGGCTCTTCAGATGATCACATCTAGCCACCAGCCTCAGTGGAGATCACCATGGTGCATACACACTTTCTCACCAGCTTTCTCAGTCATCACCTAAGGAAATGAAAAGTTCCTACATATTTACCTGCTCCTTCCAGAGGCGGTGTTGCCCTCTGCTTGACACCACTGCCTTCTCCAGAAAGGAACAGGCAGATACCAGTTTCTACCCTTGTCTATCAGACCACACTCAAAGGCCAAGTGCGAATGATTTCTGAGGCATTGTCAGGCTGAATACAACCTTTTTGCCCTGACCTGCAACTTAGCCACATCCAAGCTCTGTCTCCTGAGCAAAGCAGAAAGCATCCCGTGCTACAGCCCCAACAGACCTTTGGTATTTGGATCCATACAAGCTCAGATTCCAAGATCTATCCACCTACCAGCCTAGAGAGCCTTGCACTCAAAAATAGAGGCAACACTGCGAGTGGTATTTTTAGAAAGGGAATGCATATGTAAATTATTCCCCTGAAAACATCTCTGTGCGTCAGCCTCTCCTCTGATTCAGAGAGCATCCCTTCCATCTTTTCCTCAAGTACAAGCTGCACACAGCGAAGCTGAACATCTCAGGGAATCTGGTGACAGAGAAGGCTGCTGCTAAAGTGATTCATCTATCACATCTTTCACAGCTTCGGTAAACTGGAGCAGTGCGAATTTCTCTGCCCCTAGCCTTGGCTGCTCGAGAGCTCTGCGCCTGCTCTCCATTCACAGCTTGGTGCGCACGCAGCAAGAGTGGTGCTGCTGGCTCCTCACCTCCACGTCCCCAGCCTCCCACCATGTGCTTCCTGCTGAGCATGCCGTCAGAATCCAGACAGGCCCATTTGCTGGGAGCACTTCCCTGGGTGGCAGCTCAGAAGCTGCAAAACAACGTGGCAGGGCGGTGAGGAGCACCGGCAACCCTCTGCATGTGCAAGCTGAAGCCGCCCCTGGGCAGCTCCATCGAGGCCATTCCATCAGCAAGAGCTGAGTTTGCCCCAGGGCTGCTCAGCGTCAGGCGGATCAGGCATCCCAGCATGATCAGCACCAGGGAAATGCAGCCTCACAGCCACTACAATATGCAGCTGCGTTTCTTCATCCCCTCAGGTTCACATTCTCTGTCAGTGCAACCTGCCCAAAACTTCTGAACAGAATCACAGAATTGTTAAGGCTGGAAAAGACCTCAAAGACCATCAAGTCCAACTGACAACCTAACAGCATCATGCCCACTAAATCATGTCCCAGAGTTCCATTTTTAACACCTCCAGCGATGGAGACTCCAGCACTTCTCTGTTCTTATGCCTGGCAAAAAGTAGTCTCCCACGGTGCAATTTGAGGCCATCTCCCCTCATCCTATCACTTGGGAGAACAGCCTGACCCCTACCCCTGAGAACCTCCTTTAAGGGAGCTGTAGAGAGCCTTCTGTTCTCAAGACTTAACACCCTCAGTTCCCTCAGCTGCTCCTCACAAGTCCAGTTCTCCAGACCCTTCACCAGCTTCACTGCCCTTCTCTGGACCCACTCCAGCAACTCAAAGTGCTTCATGTAGTGAGAGACCCGAAACTGAGCCCAGTATTGGAGGTGTGAGGCCGCTGAGCAGCTAAGGCAGGGCAGGAACGCGTGCACCAGCAGGCACCTCATCAGTGCCCTGTGCTTTGGGAAGTAAACAGCAGCCTCTGATGCTATGTTCGATTACTGTCCAGAAGCTATTAGGAAGCTAATTAAAATGAATAGATCACTTAAGTATTCAGAGTTCATATCCCATTAATTCAACAGCACGAGATACAAAGAGAAAGACAAAGGCTGAAGAAAAGGCCAAGGACAGTACAGCAATATTCCTTGGTGTGGGGCTTCCCCCCCCCCCCCATTTCTTGTAAGACAAAAGATAAGTCTGCCTCCTGCCTTATCTGGATACATTTGTAAAGATTAAAAACACACTTCTTTGCCTTTGCATTGTGCTGTAAATGATTAGCCAGTGGTGTCATTAAGCAGGGCACTCTGTCAGCCTTGAGGTTCTGATTTAAGCCTCACAGACATGGAAATTCAGTGAAACTTGCTGCTGCCTGCCTGCGCAGGACCAGGCAAACAGGCAGGACTCTACTGTTCCCCTGACTTCACTGGCAGATGGGGAAATGGTGCTGCACATGAGCAGTGATACAGCCCCATCTCTACAGAAAAGGCTGGCCTCCTCCCACGAGGAAGAATAAAAGGAGCATCTGGGGTCTTGCTGGCACTTTTTGGCAATATGGACAGCAGTAGCCTGGCAAGGGATTAGTTCAATCATCTTAACTCCAAGAGCCTGCTCATTCAAGGCTGGCTATGAGATGGAAGCAGCAGTCTCCAAAGCCTTGGGCAGGACTCAGAGAGATGCCTAGGTGGAGAACCCCCTGCCCCAGAGCACATTCCAAAAGCCCAGCTCAGCAGACTGCAAGAGGGAGTCAGGTAATTCAGAGGGTGAGAAACAGGATCACAACGCCTTAGAAGACACACTGAAAAAGAGCTGTTAGACATCCTCAGGACAGTCCAGCAGCTGTTAAGACCTGAAAAGATCTGTTTGTAATGGTTTAACACAGGGCCCACAAGAGAAAAACATTCAAGAGTGCATATGGTCCAGCCCCACACCTCTCACAGAAGGCTTACTCCTGCTTTACCTCTCCACAATCTCACTCCTCATGTCCCTTCAGAATTCACCTTGCAGAAACCTCTAAGTTCTCTGCCCTCCCTGAAACTACTCCTGGGTCAGAAACACTCAGCTGCAGGCAACTGCTGAAAGACATCTATGATTGTACCCCAAAAGCCTGTGGTCATAGTCCTAGGTCTTGAAGCTTTTTAAGCTTAAGAAAACCTATCCCAGGGAAATGAATTTCTTTGTCACATTCCAGACCAACACGAATTAATGTATTGGCATTAAGAGGCCATGAAAAATGGGGTTAATTACAGAAACAGTGACCTTTATATACAGCAGCTCAGGCATGGGCTGCTATCATAGATCATAACATTAGGAAGATCCACTCCCTGACACACAACAGCAAATAATAAATAATAAATCCATCAACCTAATTTGAGCCTTGTGTAATGCATGCCTTGCTAACCACAGATTAATTTCCCTAATCCATCATTTGTTAATCTTTCATCCCCAAGAAATGCTCATAAACCTTACAATTGGGTCTGCTCATACAGGCACAGTGACCCAGGTATAGTCGTCCACTGAGTTTCCCACCTCTAGCAAATACTCCAGAGCTTTGTGGGTTCCACATACTATGCAAGTTTGAGCCTAGCTGGGATATTTTGGTGAGAGCAATTAGATTCTAGGCTGTGAAAAGGAAACAATGGTGATGTCTACTTCACTCATTGGCTTGCTGAGATGTATAAGAACAAGAATATAAACATAGATAAGGCAGTTGGTCGCTCTCTCTGGGCTTTTTGGGCTGCACTTTTCTCTCTAACCTGCCTGACTAATCCATCCGCTTCCTAACCCCCCTGTCCAACCCTCCAAACTCACCTTGAGAGTAAGCCAAAGTCTAGGGTAAGGTAGAAGGGTGGGGAAAAGGCGGAAGGGTGCTTGGGAGCCTCTCCTGGGGACTCAGGTTTCTGGGAGGGCTGCTGTGTTTCTGTATTACTTTTTAACTTGTATATTTCTGTATATATTGTAAATATCTGCTTGTATATTGTGATAAGTTGTAAATATAAAGCTTCATTCCATTTCCAGAGCTACTGAGCCTAGTCCAGGTGATTTTCTTAAATGTAGGGGGTCAGGGAACACCCAAACCATCACACATACCAAGGGTGGATAACTGGAGCTCCAAAATTTCTGGATTTATAAAAGCAGTCAGGTTTTGATGTCATCAGTAACTAAGACAATTACACCAAACACAGCACACAGTTTGCACTACATAAATAATAAATGCTAATATTCAATGTTGAAGGAGCTGCAATCCATATTAGAAGGTTTACACAATGAAGCTCATTGTATAAAATCTGGGACATTAGGGTGAGAAGAATTTTAGGTTTAAATGTGTTTTATCCTGAGGGTCTTTAGCATTTAACAGCTGGAGGAGAAGTAACACAGGAGATCTGGGGGGGGGGCTGTAGGTGGAGAATTATAGAAGCAACCAGGTTGGAAGCAACTTCCAAGCTCATCCAGTCCAACCTAGCACCCAGCCCTATCCAGTCAACTAGACCATGGCACTAAGTGCCTCATCCAGGCTTTACTTGAACACCTCCAGGGACAGCGACTCCACCACCTCCCTGGGCAGCCCATTCCAATAGGAAATCACCAGCAAAGGTGGATGTGCTCACCTTAGTGGGAATTTGCAATGTATTTCTGTAGCCACTCAGAGCAAAATGGTCCCAGAAAATAATAACTGCTGAAGATCAAGTGCAATTAAAATCTCCCAGACAGTCTGCATGATACAAAAGCTATTGCACTGAACCCAGTCAAAGCCAAAGGTGCAAACCAGCAACCAGTATAGAGAATCACAAACCCTTAGAGGTTGGAAGAGACCTCCAAAGATCATCAAGTCCAACCTCCCTGCCAAGAAGGATCACCCAGGGTAGTTCGCACAGGAATGCATCCAGACAAGGTTCTGAAAGTCTCCAGAGAAGGAGACTCCACCTCTCTGGGTAGCCTGTTGAAGTGCTCTGTCACCCTTACGATAAGGCTTCTCCTCATGTTGAGTGGAATACTTCCATGCTCCAATTTGTTGCAAGCTCTGCAGTTGGGAAAGCAGAAAAGAAGGAATGGACTTCCCACCCTTGCTACTCAGATCTGCCCAACTTTCTAGGTTAGGGGACGAATTTTGCACAAGATTTCCACGTGTTCGAGAAACCCATCAGCATTCCCCCAGTTCATACTGAGTGATGAGTTCCACAGCAGTGGTACCTGTAATACTCACTTATTAAAACCATTATTAGAATAGAATCAACCAGGTCAGAAGAGACCTCCAAGATCATCCAGTCCAACCTAGCACCCAGCCCTAGCCAGTCAATTAGACCATAGCACTAAGTGCCTCATCCAGTCTTCTCTTGAACACCTCCAGGGATGGTGACTCCACCACCTCCCTGGGCAGCCCATTCCAATGCCAATCACTCTCTTGGTGAAGAACTTCCTCCTAACATCCAGCCTATACTTCCCCCAGCATAACTTGAGACTGTGTCCCCTTGTTCTCTTGCTGGTTGTCTGGCAGAAGAGACCAACCCCACCTGGCTACAACCTCCCTTCAGGTAATTGTAGACAGCAATGAGGTCACCCCTGAGCCTCCTCTTCTCCAGGCTAAACAACCCCAGCTCCATCAGCCTCTCATAGGATTTGTGTTCCAGGCCCTTCACCACCCTTGTTGCCCTTCTCTGGACATGTTCCAGCACCTCAACATCTCTCTTGAATTGAGGAGCCCAGAACTGGACACAGCACTCAAGGTGTGGCCTGACCAGTGTTGAGTACAGGGGAAGAATAACCTCCCTTGTCCTACTGGCCACACTGTTCCTGATACAGGCCAGGAGGATGTCTACTCCTACACAAGAGATGGAAATCTCTGTCTAGTTTTAAAGAGAAGGCCAAGAAGCAAACCACAGAAGCATCTTCCCCTCTGAAACAGATTACTCTAGAGTTGTTTCCCAGTGTTATTCTCAGCTCCAAATAATCTGTTCTTCACTACATTGCTTGCATTTGCTTTAGCTGTCAAGTGACTCCATGAAGCAACAGTGCCAAATGTGCCCAAGAGCTACAGTACTGTCCATTCAGAATTAACTCCTCTCCCGCTCACACTCAGCCAGTGCTTTGCTGCTGCTCCATCCTCAACAAGCAGATCAGTGTGAGTGTGCAAGGCTGCAGGGGGTAGGTGCACCTTGTCTAGGCCAGGGACAAAGGGTCTTGCACTGCATGGATACCTGTTCTGCCATCAACCCAACTGATAAAGCTTGGAAAACATTCCAAAGACAGCAGGAGGGTCATGCTTTGCTGATGTACTTGGCAGCCAAGAGCCACAACTTGCACTGATCCTGCTCCACATCAGAAGTCTCCATCCCCAAGTACTTAAATGTAGTTTGAAGGAAAAAGCTTTCAAATAAGCTAGACAGGAGAGCTGGGTGGAAGACAAACAACACAGGCAACATAAACCCAACCAAGGCAGTGCTTTTTCTACATCTTAGCACAAGGGCAATGCACTCCTAACAATCTCTGGGATAGAATTCCAAAGTACTAACACGTTTGTGCAGAACATGTTCAGTAACAGCTGAAAGCTGGAAATCACGGGTTAATGGAAGAAACACGGGTTAATGGAAGAAGCCACCACAGTCACCTGTGTCAAATGCATATTTCATGCTCTCAGAGGACATCTGTGCCAACTGCTCAGCAGCCAGGAACTTTTTCTTAAAAGCTACTGTCATAAGCCTCTGATCTAGTTCATAAATAATCATTGAATGAGATGATTTATGGATTTTCTGAACTAAAGCTTTCCTATCTCTGCTCCTTCTCCATCTCCTCCTGGAAGCCTGGGAGAGGAGGGTTGCAGAGCTGCAAGAGTTGGACTGAGGTCACCATGCAGGTTTAAGGATACATTCTGCTTTGTGAAGGGCAGTGTGGACAGCTGGACCCAGCACACATGTACCTGGGGCACTGAACTCATAGGGGACCCCAGGACCTTCCTTGGATCCTGAAAGCCATGCCCACATCTGGCACCCACCCTAAGCTGGACTGCTCCTGCCCTGCACAGCATCCTCAAGGTCCTGGTTTGTGCAGGGTAGGAGCATCTATCCTGAGGTGGTGATGGTTAAGTGATTCTCTAAATATTCATCTCAAAAATCCCAATTAATTTTCTCCAGTTATCCTTTTGCACAGAAGAAGCAGACAAATATAAGCTGGCACACTCAAGTGTTATGTGATTACTGCTATATAAATAACTGTCATCACATTTAAATTGCAGCCTGATGCAGCTTTGAGGTCAGCCCTTCCTTGAGCAGGAGGATGAACTTCCTGACCTCCAGGAAGGAGGTCCCTTGCAACTGAAATTACTCTTTAATCTGGTGAATTTTCCTTGACAGAACTTTTTTCATCTCTTTTAATAGAAAATCTGCTTGCAAGCCACAAGAAAGAGAGTTTCAGAAGAGGTACCTCCTGCTTTGAGGCTGCTCGGATTCAGAGCTTTAGGGAAGGTACATACATTTAAAAGGGCTTGCAGCCTTAAAGGAGGGCACAGGGTACAAGCCTGTAGCACTCTGCACAAGGCAGGCATCCAGCTCCAGTACTGGCACAACTGCTTTCAGACACCTAACTGTTAGATTTCCTAATGGCATCCAATTACCTTCCAGAGCATGAAATATGCAGACATAAAAAACATTCTAGAATGTACTTTTTTGTAGTTGCCAAAGCCCAAATTTGCTTGTAGTGATTTATAGGGTGCTCTCTTAGAATCACAGAATCAACCAGTTTGGAAGAGACCTCCAAGCTCATCCAGTCCAACCTATCACCCAGCCTTAACCTATCAACCAGACCACAGCACTAAGTGCCCCATGCAGTGTTTGCTGGCCCCCCTCCAGGGCGAGCAACTCCACCACCTCCCTGGGCAGCCCATTCCAATGCCAATCACTCTCTCTGCCAACAACTTCCTCCTAACATTGTCGTGGAGGGCCCATAGGCCCAAAAATAGGCGCCTCCATGCTTCATCTTGCCTGGATATGCTTTTCTGCCCACACCAGAGGTAAACACATTAAGGGGGCACAACTGAGCACAAAAGGAAACACAACAGACTTGGCGCCATAAAGTCTGGCCTGCTCAGGGCCCAGGTCGTGTCACACGGTTGTGCAGCCCATGCGCCTAGCTTATGGCCCAGCGGGTGCAAGGCCCATGCTCTGCCCGTATTTGGGGGGAGAGACCTGTGGACCCTTCCTAAAATGGCACGGTTTGGCCGACTGGATGATATCGAAGCCAAAGGACCATTAATCTCAGCCCACATCTAATAAATAGGGCAACTCAGGTACAGGATGCTCTCTTCACTCACCTCTCCCTGCCTGCCGGCTGCCTGGGGCTATCACCTTTGTTGTGGCTTTCCGTGCTGCTTTGTTCCACGGCACTTCGCGCCGATCCAGCGGACAATTGAGCTATGCGTTCCTGGCCGGCTACTGCTCCATCCCGGCGGGCCACCTCCTTACAGCACTCAGCCGGACTGCTCCAGCCCGCAAACCTGCAACCCTGCGTTGCCCAGGTGGCTGCTGACCACCCGAGGACGTCCTGAGAGCTACGGAAGGCCTCTGTCGTGCCCGTGAACCACTCTCGGCCGGCGTGTCCCAATGTGAATTGAACTATCAGCCCCACGTGAAATCAACCACCTGGCTGTCACTATGTACATATGTTTTGGGAACACAGACACTGAGACTTCCAACCAGTCAGTATTTGAACTCTCTTGATTCAAGTTGCCAAAAGAATTTCATGAACTTTACCAGCAGCAGTTTATGCCGCAGGACTCTCTGAGCAGAAACGTTTCTAAAACCTTTACCAAACTGCTTCATTTGGTTGTGCACAGACATTCTGCAAACCACTTTTATCAACCATATCAAAGAATTTGGGTGGGTTAGTTGTATATAAGAGGGGGGAGTTCTCTTTGTATATATTAATAAATTATTCAATAACCTTTACATCAGCCTCATTATATCTCACCCTGTTTTGGGTTAGACTGGTACTTTGTTGATCTGAGTTTCGGTTTGGACTGCTGGGTTGTTTATCTTCTCTTTTGGAGACAGAGGATTTTCTGCTACCTCTTACAAGCATCACATTCGAGTTTTTCTCACATAATGCCAGAATTAATATGAAAATCAAAATTACAAGACATAAAATCACACAGGACAGAAAAGACACAGTCTGACATGGACAAAATTCTGAACAACTACTTTTTATCTCAATTTTTTGGTGTGTTTTAATACTTACTGGCAGATCAGCACAGAAGACTAAGACTTTGCTAAGCACAGATGCCTTCTGGAGATCAAAACTATTCCCACAGAGAACAGTGCTTATCTTTTGATACGTCTCCTAACCTAATCACACAGACCCCTGATAAAAAATAGGGTAACTTCCTGCCCCTTCCTCATGTCATCCCTAGAACCTGCTACTTCTGGAGGCAAGGCATCAGTCGTCTGTGCTGACCTACCAGTAAGTATTAAAACACACCAAAAAAATGAGATAAAAAATAGTTGTTCAGAATTTTGTTCATGTCAGACTGTGGCTTTTCTGTCCCGTGTGATTTTATGTCTTGTAATTTTGATTTTCATCTTAATTCTGGCATTATGTGAGAAAAAAATCAAATGTGATGCTTGTAAGAGGTAGCAGAAAATCCTCTGTCTCCAAAAGAAAAGATAAACAACCCAGCAGTCCAAACCAAAACTCAGATCAACAAAGAACCAGTCTAACCCAAAACAATGGTAACCCATGATTCATCTGGACATCAAGGCAGAG
>WAAF01003736.1:0-26299 GCA_013400475.1 Tricholaema leucomelas | reverse complement strand
ATGGAGAGTGGCTTGGCCAGCTCAGCTGCCAGCTCTCTCAGAACCCTAGGATGGATCCCATCTGGCCCCATGGACTTATGAGGATCCAAGTGGCTCATCAGGTCCCTTACCTCCTCTTCATGGATTAGAGGGGGACTATACTGGTCCCTAGCTCCACCTGCCACTTCACAAGTCCAGTTGTCCTGGAGACAACCTGTCCCACTATTGAAGACTGAGGCAAAGAAGGTGTTAAGCACCTCTGCCTTTTCCTCATCCTTTGTCACTATGTTCCCCTCTCTGTCTATTAGAGATGGCAAGGATCTGGTTAGGTTTGTGGCCTTTCAGTATCTTAAGGGGGCCTACAAGAAAGCTGGGGAGGGACTTTTTAGGCTGTTGGGTAGTGATAGGGCTGGGGGGAATAGAACAAAGATAGAAATGGGTAGTTTCATACTGGATGTTAGGAAGAAGTTCCTCACCATGAGGATGGTGAGACCCTGGACCCTGTCCCAGAATGGTGTTGGATGCCTCATCCCTGGAGGTGTTTAAGGCCAGGCTGGATGAGGGTCTAGAGAGCCTGATCTAGTGTGAGATCTCCTTGCCCATGGCAGAGGGGTTGGAACTAGATGATCCTTGTGGTCCCTTCCAACCCTGACGGATCTGAGATTTTACCCCACATGTGGAATCACTGCCCTTTGACTCTGAATTTCCAGAATAGCATTTAAGAGCTGCAGTCTGTTTCCCACATGATGGAAGACTAAATATTTGCATGAAGATTGCTTAGTCTAAGTGATACATTTTGTCACTGCATTATAAAACTTTAAAAACATTGGGAATTTTTAACATTCCTCTGTGCTGAAAGCATCCCTTCTGGATATACTGAGACATCCCAGAGCCATTCACAGTCTTCCAATCACACAACATAGAATAATCAGTCTTCCTGAGCACATCTACAAATATTATTCACAGCTGTGTTTGGACACACTTTTTCGGACTGCTAGACAAAGCTATGGCTCTGACATGGGTGGGAGGTTGTGCGGTAACACCACAACTTTCATTAGGAGGCGCAGGTAACCACTGTGATAGACCTGACTCTCCATCACCTCAGCACATCTCTTCTCAGCCACAGACACATATCTAATTGTCATTATTTTCCCCTAGATGTATGTAGGATACATGAAAGGTAAACCTTCTTTGCCTCAATCTTCAATAGTGGGACAGATTGTCTCCAGGACAACTGGACTTGTGAAGTGGCAGATGGGGTCAGGGACCAGTATAGTCTCCCTCTAATCCATGAGGAAGAGCCACTTGGGATCCATCCTAGGGTTCTGAGAGAGCTGGCAGCTGAGCTGGCCAAGCCACTCTCCATCACTGATCAACAGTCCTGGCTCACTGGAGAGGTCCCTGAAGACTGGAAGCTGCCAATGTGATGCCATCCACAAAAAGGGTCAAAAGGAGGAGCCAGAAAACTCCAGAGCTGTCAGCCTGACCTCAGTGCCAGGCAAGGGCATGGAAAAGGTCATCTTGAGTGCCATTGCAAAGCACCTACAGGATGGCCAAGGGATTAGGCCCAGCCAGCATGGGTTTAGGAAGGGCAGGTCCTGCCTGACCAACCTGATCTCCTTTTATGATCAGGTTACCTGCCAGGTGAGTGTGGGGCAGGTTGTGGGTGTAGTCTACCTAGACTTCAGCAAAGCCTTTGACACCATCTGCCACAAGCTCCTGGCCAAGCTGGCAGCTCGTGGCTTGGACAGATTCACTCTGTGCTGGGTCAGGAACTGGCTGGAAGGCCGAGCCCAGAGAGTGGTGGTGAATGGTGCCACATCCAGTTGGCAGCTGGCACTAGTGGTGTTCCCCAGGGATCAGTGCTGGGCCCAGTCCTGTTCAACATCTTTATTGATGATTTGGACCAGGAGATTGAGTCCAGCAGCAGTCAGTTTGCAGATGACACCAAGCTAGGAGCAGGTATTGATCTGTTGGAAGGTAGGAGAGCCCTGCAGAGGAACCTAGACAGGCTGGATGGGTGGGCAGAGGCCAAGGGGATGAGACTGAACAAGGCCAAGTGCAGGGTTCTGCACTTTGGCCACAACAACCCCAAGCAGCACTACAGGCTGGGGACAGAGTGGCTGAGAGCAGCCAGGAAGAAAGGGACCTGGGGGTGCTGGTAGATAGGAGCTGAAGATGAGCCAGCAGTGTGCCCAGTGGGGCAGGAGAGCCAATGGCATCCTGGGCTGGACCAGGAACAGTGTGGCCAGTAGGACGAGGGAGGTTATTCTTCCCCTGTACTCAACACTGATCAGGCCATACCGTGAGTGCTGTGTCCAATTCTGGGCTACTCAATTCAAGAGAGATGTTGAGGTGCTGGAATGTGTCCAGAGAAGGGCAACAAAGCTGGTGAAAGTGGTTTGGTTTGGATTGCTTTGATTATCTTTCGTGTGGGCCACAGACAGCTTCTGCTTAGTTCTTACAGGCATCACACTTGAGTTTCTCACACAAAATTTTAAAATTGTTATAAAACCAAAAATTATAAGACCTAAGATCACACACATCAAAAATACCACAGTCTGATGGGAATAAAATTCTGAACAAGGATCTACCTGACTTTTAGGTAAGATAACTCTCATGCGGGCTGTAGATGAAGCAGAAATACTACTTCCATTTCCTATAATGTTACTGGTGAATGCCCCTGTAATGTTACTGGTAAAAGACTCAGTGACATTGAAACCAATATAGCCAAGGATGAAATCCCCCCAGCTCCAAAAAGTGGATGTAAGTTTAGCTTTGATCTTCTTCAGAAGAAGATTAAACAAAAGGTGAACAATTTGGGCTTTGATCCAATTCTAAGCAGGAAAACAGACAAAAGGCCACACAATAGCCCCCACTAAGTAAAATAACTTCATTCATTTCATTCTGATTCCCAGAGTTAATTTAGCAATCACTCAAAATCAATTTGCCTCACGTTGGAGTGCCGAAAATAAAAGATGTGGTGGTTTGGGTGTTTCCCCACCCCCCCCTTTAGAAAATCACCCAGACTAGACTCAGCAGCTCTGGAAATATGAATGAAGCTTATATTTACAGCTGGCACAATAGACAAGTAGATAGTTACAGTACATACAGTTATAGACAGAAATAGACAAGGTAAAAGATAATACAGACACAAAACAGCCCTCCCAGAAACCTGAGTCCCCAGGAGGGGCTCTCAACTGCCCCTTCACCTTCCCCCTCCCCCTCTCAGCCTTACCCCAGTCCCAAGGAAGAATGGAGGTTCGGCCAAGGGGATTAAGAGGCAAAGGTGGATGAGCCAAAAGAAAAATGGAGGGTGAGGTTAGAGAGTAAGATGCAGTTCAGCCAGCAGCCAGCAGCCCAGAGCTCCCCAGCAGGCGAAGAGCGAAGAGGGAAGTGGCGTTATGTATGTTTTGCTTTCCTTTTTAACACATCTCAACAGGACTATGAGCAAAGTAGCCATCACCACTGTTTTCATTTCACAGCCTATGATCTAGTCCTTCTCACCAAAACATTCTAGCTAGCTTCAAACTAGCACAGAAAGGCCCAGAACACAAATCCTGTGAGGAGAGTCTGAGGGAGCCGGGGTTGTTTAGCCTGGAGAAGAGGAGGTTCAGGGGTGACCTCATTGCTGTCTACAACTACCTGAAGAGAGGTTGTAGCCATGTGGGCGTTGGTCTCTTCTCCCAGGCAACCAGCAACAGAACAAGGGGACACAGTCTCAAGGTGTGCCAGGGGAAGTATAGGCTGGATGTTAGGAGGAAGTTGTTGGCAGAGAGAGTGATTGGCATTAGAATGGGCTGCCCAGGGAGGTGGTGGAGTCACCATCCCTGGAGGTGCTCAAGAGAAGACTGGATGAGGCATTTAGTGCCATGGTCTGATTGACTGGATAGGGCTGGATGCTAGGCTGGACTGGATGATCTTGGAGGTCTCTTCCAATCTGGTTGCTTTTATGATTCTATGATTCTACACTAGTATCTTTAGTCCTCAGAATCTCAGTAATACCAAATGTGTCCCCGCCCGAGCCTCAGGAACAAATCCCAGCTCGCATGCTTGAGCTGTACTCTGCAGCACAATCTGCAGCAGCGTTTTGCTCGTGTCCTCACCATTTCAGGCTTTTGGGTCACAGAGAATCGTGAAAGTACTCCAGAAAATAAGACTAACTGAATATATCTAATAGTAAGCTACTCCAATAGCAGATGGCTGTATTTGCTAATTCTTACAGATTGTATGTGGTCAACATCAAAATGTTGGAGGGTGGTCTGCGGACCAGCTGGGAGAGCCCTGTGACAAAAACCATGTAACATCTTGTACTTCTTTGTAAAGTAATTAACTAATAACCTGCACTATAATTCACAAGAACTATTGGATTGTGAGGTCAGGTAGAGCATCTAAGGCTGTATTAGGGTAGCAATTTATGCATCTCATTACCTTGGGCTGTATGACTTTTTCCTGTTTTTTACTAGTAGTAACACTGTCAAGAAATAAACTCCATAGTGAACCAGAGCTGCAGGCACCTAGAGATACCACAAGCAGCAGAGCTATTGGACCCACCTTGAATGCTGCACCCAGTTCTGGTGTCCCCATGATAAGGACATAGAAGTGACTTCAGAGGACTGTCACAAGGATGGTCCATAGGCTGGAGCACCTCTGCTATGAGGATAGGCTGAGTGAGCTGGGGTTGTTCAGACTAGAGAAGAAAAGACTCCAGGGAGCTTTAGAGCTCCTTCTAATACCTGAAGGGACAGGAAAATTGGAGAGGGACCTTTCATGAAGGTGTCTAGTGACGGGAATAGACTATATCTTAGGAATAAGTTCTTCAGTAAGAGGGTGGTGGGACTCTGAGACAAGTTGCTCAGTGGTTGTGGATGCTCCCTTCCTGGAGGTGCTTAAGGCTGGACTGAATGTGATGGTTTGGGTATCCCCCACCCCCCACACTTTTAGAAAATCACCCAGACTAGACTCAGTCGGCTCTGGAAATTTGAATGAAGCTTATATTTACAGCTGGCACAATGTACAAGCAGATAGTTACAGTATATACAGTTATAGACAGAAATAGACAAGGGAAAAAAGGTAATACAAACACAATTCCCCTCCCAGAAACCTGAGTCCCCAGGAGGGACTCTCAACCACCCCTCACCTTCCCCCTACCCCTCTCAACCTTACCCCAGTCCCAAGGAAGAATGGAGGTTCAGCCAAGAGGGTTAAAAAGCAAGGTGAAGCAGCCAAGCAAAGGGAGAGTGAGGCTAGAAAGCAAGATGGAGTCCAGCCAGCAGCCACGAGCTCCCCAGCAGGCAAAAGCAGAAGAGAACAGCCCAGCATGCAGTGCAGAGCAAAAGTGACCTAATCTTTGTTTTGCCTTTCTTCTTTACACATCTCAGCAAGACTGTGAGGGAAGTAGACCTCACCATTGTTTTCATTTCTCAGCCTATCATCTAGTTCTTCTCACCAAAACATGCTAGCTAGGCTCAAACTAGCACACTGAACAAGGCCTTAGGCATCCAAATCTAGTTGAGAGGCATCCCTTCCCATGGCAAGGGGATTCAAGTAGATGATCTTTGCAGTCCTTTCCAATCTAAGCCATGCTACAATTCTATGAAACCAAGGATGAATTTGTTTGGATTTCAGACATGATATGCATACCAAAGCTGCTACATTGCAGCCATCACCTCTCAGAAACCCTGATCTTCATCAGGCTTTCATGGGACTTTGATGTCCCACCTTGGGTGCAGTTTTATAATGGTGATTAACTACTTACAGACCTCAGCACTATCAGTGGAGACCTGATCTTTGGTATCAGTAAAACAATCGGTAAGGTCACCCCAGTCACAGCAGGACAGAGATGTGCTGAGTTTGAATAATTCTGTATTAGGACATAGAAAACTATTTCAAGAGATGAGTTATGAGAGCATATCAAGTCCTATCCAGTCCTATTCAGCTTCACACAATGCATTTCACCACAGTAACCAAGATGCTGTCAACAATCAGTTGGGATTTTCTGGGACATCTTTAACCAGCACATTCAAAGTGTTCTTCTTCAAGAGAGGATAAATGGGCAAGTTCAGCTGCATTATCCAAAGTTGCCACTATTGTATCACTTGTAACAATGGCTAAAAAAACCCCAACTGAAATCCCCCACAAGCAAGCAGCTTTTTAGCATATATACATTATCAGAAGACATCATATGGAGGCAATTTGTTATCCCTTATGACTGGGCAACCAGCTACATTTCTCCCACAGCAAATCTCTTACGTGTTTTTCTTCTATGGTCTAGGTATTCTCCAGGAAGCTCTGATGATGATACACTTCAATCTTGATCTACATAGAGACCAAGAGAGCACCTGAAAAAGAAAAGTTTGAGCAGCACCTTAACCACATCAGTACTTTTTAAATGCTTCTCTGTCAAAAGCAGTCCTTTCTCTCTCTCTGCCTGCTCAGCAGCAGCCTGTTTGCGACGTGCACCAAGGTGCCCCCAGATGCAATGTGGCTGCTTTCTGCTATCTTCTGTTTCCTGCAGCTTGTTTGCTTTTAAATACCCAGTGAAATGATTCATGTAATTGGTAAACTTCCCCTTTCCATTATGCAAAGTTGTGAAACGTAAAGTGACCTGGAACTTGCCTGACAAAATTCAATCAAGGAACAACTGTGCTTGCACTAGAAAGGAATCGATTTCAGCATGCACATTTATTTACAGAAGTGTCTTATAAAAGCAAAGCAATCTGTTAAGCTTTGCTTTCTGACCTTTTCTTGTGATTTCCCTTCAGACTTTGCTGCGTGCATTAGAAAACATTGCCAGCTGGGGTAATGAAAATAGCAAGTAAACAGCAATTTAAAACCCTGTCAGAGGAAAGTTCTTTATGAAGGAAGCACATGAGTGAAGTTACAGTTTATCCAGAGCTTGGCACATGAGGCTTTCAGTTTCAGCCTTCCTCGAACTCAGCACATCTGGAGAAGCAAGACTTGCGACAAAGCAGAGAGTTGGCCGGGTGCTGGAGAGTCCCAGGTTCCCAGCTGCCTGACAGACACGGGGAGGCAGGAGGGAGAGTACCCAGGGGTGCATGAGACAGTCATCATGGAGAGGTCTGAAAGCCCAGACAAAATGAATTTTTTTATTTGTTTTACAGAAATGTAAACCAAATAACAATATTCAAAGTCATCTCAGGAAATGTACATCATTTTTGTGAGCACCTTTTGGGAATTATTGCTATCCAGTAAGTAAAAACTATTTGGCATCTGTTCAACTGATTTTAAATAGCTAGGATGTTGCATGGCTTTTGTTGGTTTTATACATAGATTAATTTATTTCTGCTGCCTTTTGGATTTTAATTGCAGATTAAATTATTTCCAGAGACTGTCTCATCATCCTAATTGTGTAGTAACATCACAAATAAGTTCATCTGTGACCCCCATGGAGTTCAGTCTTCCAGAATTCAATCTCAGTGCAAAAGCTCCATGCCAGATCCACATCTGAGACAATGAAAAATTATCTGTTTCAAAGCATCCAGCTAAAGCAGTGAAAGAACTGCAAGGTATGATTCAATATGAAGGCATTTTTTATATAAAGGCAAAAAATGCAGACTAGACACAAGTCCAGCTGCTCGTTACTTTGATTTTGTGCTCTGGCAACCTGTGTCTTTCAAAGGGTGAACACACGCTTGTAAAAGCAAAGGTAACATGACATGAAGCTACTATTTCCTGTACACTGAGCAGATAGAGCAAATGGGAGATAACTTGACTGTCTGCAGTCTCTGCAGCTCGAGCTCAGAGAGGAAAGGGCTGAAAAAAAGGAAAACAAAGTCTTTTTACACACAAAGCACAGCTCTGTTATCAGGGTGATTAAAGCCATTTACTGTAAAATAACAGCCGTCCAGCTCCTCTCAACATCCTGAACTCGTTCTGCTGTTCTGTGGTAATTAAATGGGTTTCAAATGTTGTAAAATATAAACCTGTTTATGGGAAAATGTTCTGTTCATCAAGATGTCTCAGAAAATTTGATACAAACCTTCATCTCCATTCCTTCTGATATCTGTCACGTAGGGGAGGTAACGAAGGGTTGCAAAAACATAACTAATACTTCTGCAACTCTGATTTGCACAAGTTTGAAGCAGAACACTGACAAACAGAAAATTCTACCAGAAACCAGTAAAGCTGGAGTGGCTGCCAGGGACTCAAGGAAAATAAGAGTTCTGTGTGCATTCTGATTTCTCGCAGATGGATGTACCCATGTGTGAGTTCAGGTCCTCCAGGACAGGTTGAGAACTGAGCCCACATTCTTTACCACAAGGAAAGTTGTCACCCAGCTCCTGGTTAAAAAAAGAGAGATAGCAGAGCTATCAGCAGCACCATCTTTAGATCTCCCTCTTCATTTCTTCTGCTTTCCTTACAAGTCAGAGCTTGCAAAGGAAACTTTCTGGCAGTGAAACAGTTACATGGTTCTTATTTTTGGTTCTCTCATCAATTGCCTTTTTTCTGATTGTCCTACTCCTTTAAAGTAGCAACTGTTGGTCAATAGCTATTGACTACAGCTCCATGTTGTTTACTCTTGTCATTCATTTCACTACTCTTAATCTCTTTGCAAATGCAGTCTGCTGCTTTCTTCAGAGTGGTGACAAGACCTCTCTCCTACAAATCCTATATTCTCTCCATGGAAGGCATGGCATGACAGCTCTTTGGTGCAGATCCATGTCATCACTCCAGTTTGTTTCAGACTAGGGTTATGGACTCCTTCTCAGGAATTCAAACCAGCAGCTCAGAATTATGTGCAATCTTGGGGTGTAGAAAGGTTAGTTTTCCTTCTTGGGTTTTGACAATGATTTCTTGTAACTGTTTCGAGACCATTTCTAAACAAATATGAGTATGCCAAATGCTAAAACGCCTAAACTAAGTGTTGGGCACTGATATCAGAATCCTTAAGGGCACTAAAAGTCTTTGCTGTCCTTGCTCAGCCTCCCCTGAGACTCCCTCACCCTGCCCATAGCCCAGGAGCCCCATTTTGTCTCATATTGGGCTGTCAGTCCCTGCTCTGGTGACACACAGCAGTTCAGGTCTCCTGAATGGATCTGTACCCTACACTGTTGGTAGCCTGTCTACAGGATACACTCCTTAGATGTGTCTCCAGCTCTGTCTCCTTTGCTTCTGGGTTCCCTGGGTAGATACCAGAGCTTGTTGATCCCCTCACTGCATCAGGGGCTGTTGATGGGACCTGTTAGAGTGGCAGCCAGCAATACCTATGGTGTTTGGATGTCATGGGACTGCACTCCATTTGTGAGAGTCATCCCTGGCTCCTGTTCCCTTGAGTTGCTCTGACAGTTCACAAGATACAAGGGAATAAGGAAATAACCTGGAGGGGAGTTGGCACACGGAGATACATCAAGGAAATAGTTCATCAGTGGAGAAGATCTTGGTACTAGAAGATGTCTTTTGAAGAGGGCAAGGTTTGATTAACAGTTTCCCGACAGAAAGTTTGTCTGAGGGGTTTTAGTGGTACATCTGCAATGTAGATGTACTGACATACAGGGATGGCAATGGCACAATACAGATGGTCATGTATGTAGATACTATGTACATACCTTGGTGGGGGTTCAGCATCTGTAGAGATGAACAGATTTATAAGCTTTAAGGAAGTGCAGAGTGCTCTAAAACCAGGTAAAGAATCAATCATTTCTGTGGTAATGATGCAGTATTTTCTACAATCCAGTTGCATGATGTTAAACTGTGAGGATTGAGGCAGAATTAATTACCTGCACTGCTAGAGCCTAGCAGAATACAAACTCAGCACCTGCAGCAAATTACACAATGCAGACAGCTCAAGTCAGATCACCTCAGCAAATTCTAGCTCCACACACAGCTTCTGATTATGAAGGGTGCATCCCATCATAGATGGCTCGTGGAGGGTAGCTGCCATGCATTTGAGTGTTGCTGGAAGCTGTGAATCTAGACATACCAGGTATTTTGTGAGTGAAAAGAACCATGGAATAGACAGGCCAGTGCAGACATGCACACTGCACTCCAAGGCTTTAAAAGCAGAACTGTTTGCCATGTCCATTTCTCTCAAGACTGAGCAAATAGGTGCATTGTAGAAGTACCTGCTTCAGAGCATTTCCCACCAAGTTAATAACACAAGGAAACAAATGGATGCAGAAACAGTGATAAACTGGGCAAATAACATTTTCATCATCCTGTGTCAGATATATGTCTATAGAGGATGTTCTGCTTTAAGTAACTTTAAATCAGGGTATCAGGTGTTCTGATTTAAAATGAGTGTGTGTCCGAAGTAGATCCAGGCTGTATTAATGATAATTGACATCGCTCTTGAAGGGGCTGCAGGGTTTTTTTCCTACAATTGGTAAAGACTTTCATCTGAACATCAAACTGGTTTGGAAAATTATATGCAAACTGCTTACTGGTTGGGCTTTGGGGTTTTTTTTGGGGGGTGGTTTCTTGTTTTCTTTTTCTTTGGGGTGGTGGTGGTTTGTCTGTTTGTTTTCACTGTGTGTGTGTTTTCTTTCTGGAAATACTGGTTCTCATTTAAAAAAGCCAAGTTCTACAAGCTACCAATTTCACTTTCATCTATTCGTCATCAACACAAAATTCTTGTTTGCTACAATTTCCAGAATCATAGAATCAGCCAGGTAGGAGAGGACTTCCAAGCTCATTCAGTCCAACCTAGCACCCAGCCCTGTCCAGTCAATCAGACCATGGCACTAAGTGCCTCATCCAGGCTTTGCTTGAACACCTCCAGGGACAGTGACTCCACCACCTCCCTGGGCAGCCCATTCCAATGCCAATCACTCTCTCTGCCAACAACTTCCTCCTAACATCCATCCTGAACCTGCCCTGGCACTTGAGACTGTGTCCCCTTGTTCTGTTGCTGGTTTCCTGGGAGAAAAGACCAACCTTACCTGGCAACAGCTCCCCTTCAGGTAGCTGTAGACAGCAATGAGGTCCCCCCTGAGCCTCCTCTTCTCCAGGATAAACAACCCCAGCTCCATCAGCCTCTCCTCATAGGGAAAGAAGTTACTAGTCAGATTTTCAGGGCTGAATACTCAAGGCCTATCACTCTACCTCCCTTATTCTTTACTTTTCTGTAAATATTAGTTATCATTTGCATCAAAGATGCAACACAGGGTTAGATGGACTTTATTATAGTGTTTGAACAATTGAAGGAAAGTGAATTTCTGAAACAGATGTGTTACTCATTCAGAAACATGTAGTTCTAAACATAATTTCTGTTCAAGTGGAAAGCTGACATTTTTTCCCCTTTTATTCAGAAAATTCCTTACCTTTAACTTTTTCTCTAGAATAAGTGCTTTGAAGTTTCAGCATGGATTCTTGTAATGCTTTGAACTGAGGCTGCTGAATAACTGAGTTTAGGCTGTTCATTATTATATGAAAATCTCTAGTCATAATAATCAGGTGCCTGAGACTGAATGAAATGAGGTAGAAAAGAACATCACAGAAGGATGCATCAGCTACATTTTTCATAAGAAGAATTAAAAAAAAGGAGGGGAAGGTCTTTGGAAACTGAACTACAGCACCTTATTATGGTGTCAAAACCAGCAGTATTGGAAACAGCTTCCCAGTATGTTGCATTGTAAGAGGGAATGTCAACAGCACAACTATTTTGGGAATGGTTCCTGTTGATCTAGACAGAAAGGTTTTGCTAGACCGGTGACAAAACCAAGACCAATTTACAGTCCTATCTGCTCATTAACAGCAGTTCTTCTGATACACACTTCTCACTGACGTTTCAGCACATGCCTGCAGTTGGACAGGAAATTCAAGCACAAGAAACAGTAGGAGTGCTAGCAACAGTGAGACAGCCTGTATCAATGCTTTTTCATGTGTGCTGCCAAGACACACTCTTTCCAATTTCAGTGTTGCTTGTAGGGATAATTTCCTCTTTGAAAAACAAATTCAGTTCAAAGTGAAGTGTAACAGCCAACTGTGGGTGACATACAATAGATATGCACCAAGAGCATCAGTAGATCAATACCTTCTTAGTCTTCTCCAAATTCCTGTGATTTATACACTAAGGATCAACATCTTCAGTTTGATGCCAGTTGGAAATTTCCCATAAACTTTAACAGAATAGAATAGAATAGAATAGAATAGAATAGAATAGAATAGAATAGAATCAATCAGGTTGGAAGAGACCTCCAAGATCATCCAGTCCAACCTAGCACCCAGCCCTATCCAGTCAACTAAACCATGGCACTGAGTGCCTCATCCAGTCTTTTCCTGAACACCTCCAGGGACAGTGACTCCACCACCTCCCTGGGCAGCCCATTCCAATGCCAATCACTCTCTCTGTGAAGAACTTCCTCCTAACATCCAGCCTATACTTTCCTCGGCACAACTTGAGGCTGTGTCCCCTTGTCCCGTTGCTGGTTGCCTGGGAGAAGAGACCAACCCCCACCTGGCTACAGCCTCCCTTCAGGTAGTTGTAGACAGCAATGAGGTCTGCCCTGAGTCTCCTCTTCTCCAGGCTGAACAACCCCAGCTCCCTCAGCCTCTCCTCATAGGGTTTGTGTTCTAGGCCCCTTACCAGCTTTGTTGCCATTTATAAGTGATTACTGGGACACAAACGATCCTGGAGTATGGTTATTTAGGAAGAGTCTGTCAATGAAACAAAACTATTCATATTTAAATGAAATTATTTCTTCTACGTCTGAGATATTTGTGAGAGATAAGGAGTAACCAGATCATCTTCTGTCTGCGTGGGAATCATGAAGATGCTTTGTTGACAGCAAATGATTATCAGAAAATGATGTTATGTTACTGAGTTTTTGTTAGTCTGGAACATTCAGAAGTCATTTTATTTAATTAAAGTTACCTATTTTGTTTTTTGATCTTTTATCTGCTTGTAGTGCTGGAACAAGTGGCCTAACAGCCTTTTATTTTCGCTATCCCATATCCTGTCGTTTTATTCTTACAGGACTTTAATTTACCCATCAGTAAAAAATGTTTGATTATAATAGCTCAGGTGGATGTGTACTGCAAATTGCACTTTAAGCAACAATCTAAAACGGGGTTAAGAGAAATTATGTTCCTATGATGAATTGCAGTCTTTTTGATTTGATGTGAGGCACAAGCCAGTGACTGCTTTAACATACTCCTCTTGCTTCTTTATTTATCTGTTCATAAAGGCATTTGATTGAGCAACTGCTGCAAGTGGAGCTTTATACAAACATGCTTTACAAAAATAGAGGAGTAGAATTTCTTGAAGTGACAGATCTGGCAGCTGCAGGCTAGCAAAAGCCATGAATTGAATATGTCGACCTTTAATTGTTCTGAACTTTCATATAACTGATGTTGGTACAAAAATTTCATTCTGCAGACAGTGGGAGTTTAAATTGTGAGAGGAGAGGTTCAATCTGCACTGTAGATGAAAATGTACTCCTTCCATCCCTTTACGCTTTAAACTCCTCTCCTCTGATGTACAAACTGGATTAAGAGAGAAAGTTTTTTCTCTGAGAGAAGAGCAAAAGAGACTGGAGGCACAAGATGGTGTAAGTTCTTGTCATAGACTGCAATACCATAGTATCAAGGGGATAATAATAGAGACGGGGAGAAAGCTTAATATAAGCGAGTTCCAATTGATTTCACTTAAGCATAGGTTTATAAACCCTTCACCAAAGAGGATGAAACAGGATTACAAAACCCTGCCAAATTCTAATTAGTTATGCACACCCACGTCAGGATTACATACTGCTTACCAGAATACACCAGCTATGTATCTTCCCATCTTCCAGCAGAGCACAACAACCTTTTCTCTAAGCAGACAGTGAGAAAACAGGCACCAGGTGGTACCAGGCTGTGAAGGCCATAAAGCAATTGGTTTAGACTAGAGGCCTCTTGTTTTCTTTCAGAGGCACTTTGATCTTACATGTCCACTAGCCTGGCCTCAAGCCCACAACTTGTGCTCCAGTATATCCAACAGTTCTGGCCACTCCCACAATGCAAGGCCTGTTTGCATGTCTGATACGAGATGATAGAGATGCTAGGTGCAACTGTTACTGAAAGCAAAGAAGGCCTAAGCTCCAGCACTCCTACACACATCCAGAATAGAAACAGGCCAAATAATTCACCCTTAAGAGCAACAAAAAAATACATGAATAATACGTAGACAGGCAAAGTTTACCCAAGTGGTCATTTTTGAGCCTATGGTACACAGTCTGTTGGGGACCTTTGAAATACATCATAGAAGGCTAATAAGGTAAATTCCTTGTCCATAAGCTCACATTATTTGCCTGGAGTCCACACATTCCCTTCAAAACTTTAGGCAAAAGGGTTTGAAAAGTATTGATTTCAATAACACCATCACTCAAGGTTTCTTTTCTTGATAAAAAGAGAGATCTATGAAATAAGCAAGATATAAGAAAGAAATGTCTATCAAAATAATAGCTTGTTCATTTGGCACAATTTATCTCCTTAAGTCTGGGAAACTTAGAGCAAATTTATGAAAGCCATGAATTTTTGGTCCCAATGAACCAGTCACAGAAACCACGCATCCACAGCTAGACAGAAATCATGGGGATCATCTCAGAGAGATCTCATGCAGCCCAAGCACAAGTACTTGCACCCAGAATTTTAGAATCAATGGAAGTGTTAGACCACAATCAAACATACCATGGCATGTACCTCCTCCTGCACACAGATATTTTTGGTTTTGAGTCTGAAATAAATTTACCACTCCTGATTTTGCTTTGGTAGCAATTTGCCAATTCAATCCTCAGCTCTCGTGACCTACAAGCTGTAGTCGTTTGATAAATTCCTCCCTTTGCCAGCATTTTAAGCCACAACTCTATGTTTAAGTATTAAATTATTGCAAAAAAATACCATGAGCTAAAAGAATTATTTGGGAGCCAGAAGAAAGAGCTGCGAGACTCCATATGTTATCAGTTTTCACTTCATTCCCTTCCTGCCACAATCCTCTTCCCACTTGTTCTAGTGCTTCACTTATCAGCTCTCTGGGGATACCTCAGACTAGCCACTTCTTATCTCTTTATCACAAACGTGGCATTAACCCTAAACAGTTGTATCAGTTACTGTGTTTTCCTCTCTCTTTGTTAATGCACACTACTAAGCCCACTCTTTTGCACTTGCTATTTGCCAAATAATCAGTCAACAAATACAGGCCTTAAAATAAACCGTCATGATTATCTCTTGATCACGACGAATTCGAACCTATTTGACTACACAAAATAGATAATAATAAAGGAATATTATGCATAAATAAATATTTATGCTGCAAATGGCATCTTGCCAGTAAAACGGAGAACGAAGGCTGACAGCTGGGTGGATGGCAGAGTAAGCCCTTGCCTTATGGGGTTATTGGCAGGGATGATGCTGAAAGTCAAGTCAGAAAACACTCCCACATTGAGTATCGACCCCAGGACACTAAATCAGAACACTCTTGAACAAAACACTTTCTGCCAAGATCAGGCAATATGCTTTCAACTTGCAGAGTCAGGTTCATGAATCCAAGGACCAGATGGCAATCTTGGGAAAAATATGCAATACCAGGATAATTCCCAAAAATCATGGGATAAGTATTTAGATAACAGCTATATTTTGATGAAACCTGTATTTTGCATCTCACAAGGAAAAAGAAAAGGCTGCTTTCTAAGAGCAGTGGATGAAGTTAATGAAGAGTGAGTCAAAAAGAGCTGACCAAAAAGGATGCATCAGAGGGGCACAATGGAAAAGAAGATCAAGAGGCACTAGCATGTGATAGCCAACAGAAAAGCTAGTGAGGCATGGGAAGGGGCTTAGGAAATCTAAATCTTTATTATTTTTCAAATTCTAAGAGACTTAAGAGTGATTCAAATAAACACCCACAGCCTACTAACACAGGACAAGCGATCACTTAAATTTGATATAAAATTGGGTCACTGGAATTGTATCTGGTCAGACTAAGCCCTAGCTGTATTTCTCCCATGGTCAAGTAAGGGACGCATGGCTCTGCAGTTTAGTGAGTTGCCTACGCTTAAGTTTTAGTAGATCAGGAGGATGGCCAGCCTGCGACACACGCTTCGACGACAAATATTCAAAGGAGGAGGAGAAGCCTGCAGACTTTAATAGTTTGGTTTTGAACTGCTTGGCTAGTCAGTCCAAACCAAACAACAGTATGTCCTAATTAATCAAAAAATGCTTTCAGATCTATTATCTGGTAACGTGGACAAAATTACATGGTTATGTTTGTTTACTCTTAAATCCCTGATTACACAACAGTGCTTTAATCCAAGATAAACTGCAAGAAAGCAATGAACCCAGGGTCATCAAGCATTCTGTTTTTCAGACCCAGTTTGTCCTAAAGGCAACCTATACTCTTAGAAAAGATCGCAGAAGTCTTCAGCGTCAGTAAATCCACGTTTGATCTGGCACTGTTTCAAGCTTGGACCAGAAGTGTGCCCTGTGCATACAGGCACACTTTCCTTGTGACACTCCTTGACATCGCATCTTTGGCATCAGTTTGGCATTTCCTAAGAGCTGCCAGGAGAGGAAGCTCTACACAATATTGCACTGCCCCCTCAAAACTGCACTGTGCTTGCCTTGGCTACCTGCATCATAAAATCAGATCCATTCTTGCAAGATTATTACAGGAAGTTCATAGTAAATGGCACAAATACTGATTCCTCATCAGAATGAGGACACATTGCCACATTATACACTGGCCAGAGCATCTCCCTGGATGCATGAGGCAGTGGTACTGATATCCCACACTGCCCTCTCACCTACTCAGCTCAGAAGGGCTTAAAAACTAAAGCAATACACTGCCAAATCACAGCAAAAGCTTAACACTAAAGCAATCATTTGCCAAATCTTGAAGACTATAGGTCTCCCTCTTCCTCCTCTTGCTCACCAGAGGTCCCCCTCTCCTAAGTCCTCTTTTAATCACTCTGTCAAATGTTGTGTCTTAGCTCAGGCTTTGGCAGGTGCCAAGTTGGCCTGCCCAGCAACTGACCTGGAAGAGTCCACCGGCGGGTTTGAATTATTGTGGGTCTGGCCTGAGGATTGTGAGTTCAGATCTGCTTTAGAGGTAGGGATTCAAACCAGCTGAATCAGTGTTATTAGTTGAGGGAACATCTTGACTTTGAGTAGTCAGTGTTCCTGGGCATCCTGCCATGTTATCATTCCTGATAGGAACACTGGCAGCTTTCCCAGAATCTAGGGGAGGAGGTGTGGTGGCTGTCCCTTGTGTGCCCCTGAGTTATCTTTGTTTTGGGTTGGAGCACTGGTTTGTTTATCTTTCTGGGACACAGAAACTTTCCTTTTATTTCTTAAAAGGCATCACAGTCTGATTTTTCTTACATAATGCCAAAATTAATATGAAAATCAAAATTGTAAGACCTAAAATCACACACAACAGAAATGCCACAGCCTGACATGAATAGAATTCTGAACAAGGATCTGCCTGAGTTTTAGGTAAGATAACTCTCATGAGGGCTGTATAAAAAGCAGAAGTACTACTTCCATTTCCTGTAATGTTACTGGTGAATGCCTCTGTAATGTTACTGGTAAAAGACTCAGTGACATTGAAACCAATATAGCCAAGGATGAAATCCCCCCAGCTCCAAAAAATGGACATAAGTTTAGCTTTGATCTTCTTCAGTAGAAGATTAAACAAAAGGTGAACAATTTGGGCTTTGATCCAATTCTAAGCAGGAAAACAGACAAAAGGCCACACAATAGCCCCCACTAAGTAAAATAACTTCATTAGGTTCATTCTGATTCCCAGAGCTAATTTAGCGATCACTCAAAATCAATTCGCCCCATGTTGGAGTGCCAAAATAAATAAAAGATGTGGTGGTTTGGGTGTCCCCTGCCCCTTCCACTTTAGAAATCACCCAGACTAGACAGCTGGCACAATAGACAAGCAGAGAGTTACAGTAGATACAGTTATAGACAGAAATAGACAAGGTAAAAGGTAATACAGACACACAACAGCCCTCCCAGAACCCTGAGTCCCCAGGAGGGGCTCTCAACCACCCCTTCACCTTCCCCCCTACCTCTCTCAACCTTACCCCAGTCCCAAGGAAGAATGGAGGCTCGGCTGGCGGGTTAGGAAGCAAAGTGGATTAGCCAAAGAAAAAAAGATGGAGGGTGAGGTGAGAGAGTTAGATGCAGCTCAGCCAGTTCCCCAGTCCCAAGTGAGGCTCCCAAGATAAATGATTATCTATGTTTTGCTTTTTGTTTTTATACATCTCAGCAAGCCTATGAGCAAAGTAGACATCACCATTGCTTTTCTTTCACAGCCTGTCATCTAACTCTTCTCACCAAAACATTCTAGCTAGCTTCAAACTAGCACAGTAGGGAAGGAAAAGGAAGGTGATCATGACTAGTTTTATATCTTTTTAGTTTATTTTTAATGGCTTGTTATTATTTGCCATTAATACAGGCTTCACTGGAACATACAATAAGAGAACATCTGTCTGCTTGTGTTTGGTGGTTGATGGGATTATGCACTAAAGCAAATCCAAAAGAAGGAGGAAGAGAGGTGTCGTGGTAGAGAACTTTGAGCCACATCTTCATTGATGACAGAGCTCCTGACTGATTTGCTGAACTGTCAGGAGCAGCTGCTTCTCTGGGACGCTTGTATCTCCAGAAATCAAAGGCATGTCACAAACCTGGCATCACCAGCCTATTCCTAAGTCTGTAGCGTTGTGATCTGGAGGGAGGATCCTCAGCTGTAGAATACATTCTAGAGAGGTTGAAAGCACCATGCAAGAAAGTCTATCTAATTCTAATCTCATCACCTTCACCTCTTCCTGACTTCCACACTGTGAGTAGGCAATTTTAGTGTTCACGCTGCATTGTCATCTTCTGAGGGAGTTTAAAATGTCCCTGAAAAAAGCCCTTCTATCTGTATTTTGCTTTTTTCCACACAGATATGGCAATCCATTGATCCTAAAACCAGAGAAGTTATGTTCTATCCTAACTAAGACTATAGTCAGGCACATCCAAAACAGCTAGCACTTTAGCGATGTGATCATGGCCAATCTCAGAAATATGTTTATGTATCTTGGACTGTGAAATTACTGGAGCTGGCAGCAGGTTTGCTTTATAGGAGATTCTTTCTAAACTTGTCACCACCTTGTCATCACAGTTAGCCCAAGGTCCCTAGAAGATCTGACAAATTTGCTTGGGGGCTGAGTTGAGCAGTAACTGTTGAAAGAAACCTCATAGAAAGTGTAAGGTCCTGCACCTGGGTGGGTGCAATCCCAAGCACAGATACAGGCTGGGTGGTGAATGGCTGAGAGCAGCCCTGAGGAAAAGGACCTAGGGGTCTGGGGTGACAAAAAGCTCAACATGAGCCTGCAGTGTGCACATGCAGCCCAGACAGCAACCCTTTGCTGGGCTGCAGCAAGAGCAGTGTGGGCAGCAGGGCAAGGGAGGGGATTCTGCCCCTTTACTCTGCTCTCCTCAGACCCCACCTGGAGTACTGAGTGCAGTTTTGGAGCCCCCAACATAAGAAGGACATGGAACTGCTGGAGCCAGTCCAGAGGAGAGCCACAAAGATGCTCAGAGGGCTGCAGCAGCTCTGCTATGAGGACAGGCTGAGAGAGTTGGGGCTCTGCAGCCTGGAGAAGAGAAGGCTTCGAGGAGACCTTAGAGTGGCTTTCCAGTATCTGAAGGGAGCCTACAGGAAGGCTGGGGAGGGACTATTGACAAGGTCTGGTAATGTCAGGACGAGGGGGAATGGGTTTAAGCTGGAAGAGGGGAGATTTAGACTGGATGTTAGGAGGAAGTTCTTTACAGTGAGGGTGGTAAGACACTGGCACAGGTTGCCCAGGGAGGTTGTGGATGCTTCCTCCCTGGAGGTGTTTAAAGCCAGGCTGGATGAGGCCTTGAGCAGCCTGCTCTAGTGGGAGGTGTCCCTGCCTATGGCAGGGGGTTGGAGCTGGATGATCCTTGAGGTCCCTTCCAACCTAAACCATTCTATGATTCTATGATTTTATTTATCAATGCCTTTACTCGACATGCAACTGTTATGAAGGGGCTAGTTGAGATCTGAGTTTGGGGTGAAATGCAATGAGGCCGATTCAAAAGTTATTAAATAATTTATTAATATATACAAAATAATTCCCCCAAACTTATTTACAACTCTCCACACAAATTCTTGGATGCTGTTAGCAGAACTATTTTACAGAATGTCTCTATACAACAGAATTTCAAAAGGTTGAGAAACATCTTTGCTAGAGAGTCTTGTGGCTTAATTCACCACTTGTGAGGTTAACCAAATTCCTTTAGCAACCTGAATAAAGAGAATCAGAATACTCACTAGTCCTCCTGTGGCCTAAAACGTACGCAGGAAAATATACAGTAGAATTTCTGTGGTGAATTCCAGGTGGGCTTTGATGTGGCTTGGCTGCTGGCACAGCAGGCTGAGGTGGTGGGCGAGCAAGGAATGAACGAACAAACGAGCACACAAGCAGCTTATTCACCTGTTTACCCCCTTTATAGGACAATGGCCGAGGCTAATGGTCTCTTTGGCCACAATATCACCCAATCACCTTTGGCAATCACCCAAATATACCCAAAAAAGTAAGAACCCATAGGCTGTTTTCCTCCAAAAATGGGGGGCTCGTACACCTTGCATGCCACAGGGGGTCTGGGTCTTATGAAACTCCTCTTAGGTGATCAGACTAAACCAGACTAGGTTGTCTGGGTTTCTTTTGTCCTGTTTTCCTGCCTCTGGCTGCAATGCAGACAGTCAGATAAAAATGTCCGGACAAGACAGGACATGCTCAAGACCATTTTGTGACCTTTGGGACTCTCCACCACAGCAATAAAAGAAAGAAAAAAGCTAGGGAAGATGGAGATAATATCTGCAACTAAGTAAGCTTCCACTGGGGAAAGTGTCCTTTAATGCAAATGCAGGATTCTCCTCAAATCCCAGGATCACAGGATATTGTGAAAGGGACCTGTAGAGATCATCAAGTCCAACCCTCCAACCCTCCTGCTAGAGCAGGACCATAATCTAGCGCACGTCACACAGTAATGCATCCAGACAGGTCTTGGAAGTCTCCAGACAGGTCTTGGAAGTCTCCAGACAAGGTGATTCCACAGCCTCTCTGGGGAGCCTGTTCCAGTGCTGTGTGGCCTTTGCAGTAAAGAAATTCCTCCTCATGTTGAGATGGAACTTCCTGTGCTGTAGTTTACACACATTGTCCCTTGTCCTGTCACAGGGCACAACTGAGCAGAGCCTGTCCCCTCAGTCTTGACACACAGCCTGCATATATTTATAAACATTTATTAGATCCCTGCTCAGTCTTGTCTTCACCAGACCAAAAAGCTCCAGATCCCTTAGTCTCTTCCCACAGGTCACATGCTCCAGCCCTGTCATGGAAGGCCAAAATTGGCTGAAACGTCCCTGTTCCCCCTCTCCTCTGCTGTTGGGGGAAGCAAGGGTGGGAAAGGAAAACAAAGGCTTGGTGCCATTTTCCTCCCTTCTCTCTGATAAACAGGGTACCTACATGTGTTTATACACTTGTTTGTATTCTGCCCTAAAAGGGTAAAAGCCCTGACTTTACCTAATATAGTCAAGTTTGGCAAACTGCCATTTGGATTGGGTAAGATCTGTGGCCAAAGAGCCATTAGTCTTGGGGTGAATTGATAAAAAAAGATGAGCAGGCAAACACAAGGTGCTCTCTCTGTGCGTCTGCCTTATCATGCTTCTGCCTCATTGCTCTCTGTCATTGTACCTGCCATGCTCTGCCATGCTTTTGCCATATTTGCTTTGCAGCATTATGTCTGCTAAGTTCCAGATCAGCTCTGCTGCACAATAACAAGCCCTGATACTTTGGGTTTGTCTACCTGGAAACTTGCTGTGCCTCAAGTTTACCAGGGATTAGCATTATAAGTGCCTCACAATGTGGTGAGAAGTGCCATTGACATCGTGCCCATCTGTGTGGGAGAATTTTCTCCCTAGCAGGGCATGAGCTGGTAAACATGAGAGCTCATGCTGAGAAGTGTCCTTGGGCTGTCTCAGGCTCAGGAAATCAAGCTGTAAACAATGAGCACCCCACACACAGCTGCAGGGGGCTGAGCCTGCCAGCCTGCAGGGGTGGACACCGGGGATTGTTTTGATACAGAGTGACCTATCTGTACCTTACACATAACTCCAAGCCAATCTGTACCTTCCACTTGTGCCAACCTCAACTAGCTGTGCACGCCTCTTCCAAGTACTATATAAACCACTGTACTTCCTTAATAAAGTAAGCACTGTACTGCTAGCAGCTACCTGAGTCAACTCGTCCATACCCTGATCTTGCCTCCGCCGGTTCCCGCTTCCCACACATCTGCACATCAGCAAGACATCCTGCCTGCACCTCTGCAAACCTCCATGTCAAGCCTGGTGTCATTCAAGAGGAAGCAGGATCAGGTCAGAGATTGCCTGCCTCTCTCCCAGCACCCCGTTAGACCCTGAGAAGATCTAAGAGCTTTTACCAGCTATTAAGACACTGACAGAACTGCCTTTAAGTGTTTGGGTACTGTCTGGGAACTATAATTCAGCCCTGAGAATCCGGAGATATTATTTTTGTGAGTAAATATTCTGTAAGGAATTCCCTGTAAATCTTTGTAACTGAATCCAAATGCCTTCTGCTTTAAGCAGAAAGAAGCTTCTCCAGTCCCTCTAGTGGGCAAGCAGTATAATCAATCACAAGGACCTCTTTCCAATTTCAATTAGTTGATATAATGTTTGTTGTATTTTGCTAGTTATTTCTAAAGTGTTCTAAATTCCCTGGTTTTCCTCTGTGTAATGCTTTTCATGACCATGTAAAGAACCCGATTAAAAACAAGTAATGCAGCAAGATTAAGTATATTAATATAAAAAATAATAAACTATATTAATTGAAATAATAAAATTTGCCCATACTGTTACAAGCCCCTTCATCATCTTTGCAGCCCTCTGTTAGACTCTTTCAAGTAGATCCCCGTCCATCCTAAACAGGGAAGCCCAAAATTGAACACTGTATTCCACATGAAGTCTCATTAGGGCAGAATAGAGGAGGAGAAGAACCTCCCTCTATCTGCTGGACACACTCTTCTTCATGCACCCCAGGATCCCATTTGCCTTCTTGACCACAAGGGCACATTGCTATCCCATGGATAGAGCTTGTTGTCCACCAGTACTCCCAGGTCCCTCTCCACAGGGCTGCTCTCCAGCAGTCCCCTCCCAGCCTGGACTGCTGCAGTTTATTATTCCTCCCCAGACGCAGGACTCACCACTTGTCCTTGTTGAACCTCATTTGGTTCCTCTGTGCCCAGCTCTGTCTGTCCAAGTCTCACTGGATGGCAGCACAGCCTGCAGCTGTCTCAGCCAAGCCTCCCGGCTTGGTGTCATCAGCAAACCTGCTGAGCAGACCCTTTTTGTCTGTGCCCTCATCAATGTCATTGATGAAGATGTTGAACAGGACCAGACCCAGCACTGATCCCTGGGGAACTCCACTAGTCACAAGTCTCTAGCTGTACTCAGCATCATTGATCACCATTCTTTGCACTCTATTGTGTAACCAGTTCCTAACACTTTTCTATCCGACACTTTCTGATCTTACTCACTAGGGTGATGTTGGGATTTGGGCAGAATTGAGCAGTCTGAAATAAGGAGAGCAGAAAGGGTAACGTTAGGACATCTGATAAGGAAGTGCAGCTGCAGGGAAAATAATCTTGAGAAGGCTGGCGGAGAAGCTGCAAAGTTAGCTGTAGTTAGCTGTGCAAGGGGGATCAGGGGGGCCAGCCTCTAGGTGTGTGGCCAGCCCATATTCTGCTATGCAGCCTATCAGAACGAAGCAGGCTGTATTAGCTGGCTATACAGCATCACTCTTAGCTGCAATAAACGGTTTCGACTTCATGCATCATACTGGTGTAAGACTTGTCATACCAGTCCCTGCACAGATTTGAGGAGTAATCAGCAGGATGTCATGGGAAACAGTGTCAAAGGCCTTGCTAAGGTTAAGGTAGACTACACCCACTGCTCTCCCTGCATCTACCCATTCAGTTATGCCATTATAGAATGCTATCAGGTTAGTCAAGTCTAATTTCCCCTTGATAAATCCATGATGACTACTCCTGATAACCTTCTTTTCCAAGCCCTTAGAGATGACCTCTGAATGAGCCACTCCATTGCTTTTCCAGGGGTGGAGGTGAGGATGACTGGTCTACAGTTACTATTTCATTCCTTTTTTGAAGACTGGAGTGCCATTGGCTCTCCTCCAATCCTCAGGCACCTCTTCTGTTTGCCATGATTTAGCAAAAATTATGGAGAGTGGCAGAGCAACAACCTCTGGCAGCTCTCTCAGCACTCTTGGGTGCATCTCATCAGGGCCCATGGAATTGTGAATATTCCATTTGTATAACTGATCCCCACCCTGGTCTTCTCATTTCACTCAGCAGTCCAAAACCACGGATATTAAGTCTTTTGACCATAGTCAGACAATTCCCCTTACTTGAACCTCCAATATGTATTTTCCAGCATATTAGTGGACCACTAGGCCACTTGATCTGCATTGTCCTCTCCCAAACCTCACTAAAGCCAACTGTCATCCTTTCTCTTTAGTGCTCTTCTCTGTCATTTTCACAGCAGACAAAAATTGCAGAATTGTCAAGGCAAGAAGGGACCCCAAGGATCATATAGTTCCAAGTCCCTTCATACCCTCCACTAGGTCAGGTTGGTCAGAGCCACATCTAGTCTGGCCTTAAAATCTCCCAGGGATGGGGCTTCCACCACGCCCCTGGGCAATCTGTTCCAGTGTCTCACCACCCTTATGGTGAAGAACTTCTCCCTAACATCTAATCTAAATCTATCATTCTCTAGCCTGTGTCCATTCCCCCCAGACCTATAACTGACTCCCTAAAAAGTCCCTCTCCAGCTTTCTTGTAGGCCCTCTCCAGACATTGGAAGGCCACAATAAGGTCTCCTTTGAGCCTTCTCCAAATTGAACAACCCCAACTCTCTCAGCTTATCCTCATAGGAGAAGTCTGTAGCCCATCCATGGGTTTGCACCTCTCCATGGGTTCCAGAACTGAATTGCCATCATATAAAGAGCACTTCTGTTTTGAAAAAAACAACTCTGCTGTTTACTGAGGCATGAGACAAAACTCAGCCCTGCATGAAGATCATTTTTGTCTGGTGCAGAAAGTGTCTAAATAAATTCAGAACCTATTTCCATAGTAATTTATTTAAATTAATTGGGTTGACATGCATAGTAATTGAATTTCAATTTCTCTTTCAGGTATTTTTGGTGAATGGTGAAAACAGGAGGGAAAACATCTGTTCTAGTTGAACAACATGCATAAAAGCCATTAGCAGGACTACAGTACAAAAGCTGTCTGAGACACTGACATTGCTCTACAAGCTGTGCCTAATGCATTTCAATAGCCTAAGCCTAGAAAATGTAAGAAAGCCCTTATTGCAGAATAACTATCCTAATCAAGTTTAAATACACCTAATCAGAAAAGGAAGATAAACTGAGTCCACAGAAAAACAAATGCATCAAAGATAGAAAATCTTGACATGGTACTTGAAAGAAAAAGCCCAAGTTCTACTTTCAGAGCTGCAGGTGTGCTAGATACAGTGTTGGAACCCCAGATTAACACAAACATAGCTAAGATCTAGACATCTGCTGGGACTTTAATACTGCAGAGAAGAGGCAGTCTAGAAGGTTCCTAGAGTGTGTGGAGGACAACTTCTTAGCTGTTACGTGAGCCTACCAGCGATGCAGCCCTGCTTGACCTGCTGCTCACAAATAGAGATGGGCTGGTGGGGGATGTGGTGGTCGAAGGTTGCCTGGGGCGCAGTGACCATGAAATGATTCAGTTTTCCATATATGGAGAAACCAGGAGGGGCATCAACAGAACCTCCTCACTGGAATTTCAAAGGGCAGACTTCAGCCTATTTAAGGAACTAACTCAGAAAGTTCCTTGGGAAACATCCCTTATAAAGAAAGGGGTCCAGGAAGGTTGGACCTACTTCAAGAGAGAATTCCTGAAGGCAGAGGAGCAGCTGCACCATTGTGCCAGAAGACAAGTCGAGGAGGGAGGCAGCCAGGCTGGATGGGCAAGGAGCTGCTGAAAGAATTAAAGATTAAAAAGAGAGTGTATGGCCTTTGGAAACAAGGGGAAGTTTCTCAGGAAGAGTTCAAGGATGTTGCTAGGTCTTGTAGGAAAAAAATTAGAGAGGCAAAAGCCCATTTAGAGCTTAGGCCGCCACTGCTGGTAAGGAGAACAAAAAATGTTTCTATAAATACATTAATGGCAAGAGAAGGGCCTAGGACAACCTCCAGATAGAGAGGGCAATATAGTGACAAAGGAT
>WAAF01003735.1:82123-94789 GCA_013400475.1 Tricholaema leucomelas | reverse complement strand
CCAACCTGCTTGATTCTATTCTATTCTATAAACCTGTGAGGAAGAGCATCAGTGCTGGTGCTGTTCTTCTGTTTCTTTCTGGGCAGTTGCCTTCAGCCACTGTCAGAGAGGGGCTGCTGGGCTGTGGGAAGGTCTTTGGCCTGACTCAGCTCCTACACAGTGGGTCTGAAGCATCATGTCATGAGTGGAAGTTGTTTCCAGCAACCTGCAGAGTAAGTTGCAAGGGAATGCTTTTTGTAACACTGAAGGAGAGAGAGGAGGACAAAATCCACCACCTTTGAACACAGATAAAACATCCATGCCTTTCCCACCCCTCAGGAGTATGAGAGCCTGGCTGCCCAGCTGGATGGAGCGAGGAAGGACATGAGTGACAAGCTGACAAACCACTCCCTATCAGCAAGCAAAGAACCCTTGGTGCTGAGGGCTGAGGAGCATGCCAAATCTCTGCAAGACTTGGCAGAGCAGCTGGAGAAGTATGTTGTACTGCTGGGGAGCAGCAGCTCTGGTGTGCACCACCCACGGCTGCCTTGCTCTGTCTGCAGCTTCACTTCCTTCAGAGAGCGGTGGTAGAGCTAGAAAGAAACCTGCCCTGCCTCTTTCTGCTTCACTGTGCTCTACAGACCTTCCTTCTGCTCCCCCCCTTCTGCTTCCCCCCCTTCTGCTTCCCCCCCTTCTGCTTCCCCCCCTTCTGCTTCCCCCCCTTCTGCTTCCCCCCCTTCTGCTTCCCCCCCTTCTGCTTCCCCCCCTTCTGCTTCCCCCCCTTCTGCTTCCCCCCCTTCTGCTTCCCCCCCTTCTGCTTCCCCCCCTTCTGCTTCCCCCCCTTCTGCTTCCCCCCCTTCTGCTTCCCCCCCTTCTGCTTCCCCCCCTTCTGCTTCCCCCCCTTCTGCTTCCCCCCCTTCTGCTTCCCCCCCTTCTGCTTCCCCCCCTTCTGCTTCCCCCCCTTCTGCTTCCCCCCCTTCTGCTTCCCCCCCTTCTGCTTCCCCCCCTTCTGCTTCCCCCCCTTCTGCTTCCCCCCCTTCTGCTTCCCCCCCTTCTGCTTCCCCCCCTTCTGCTTCCCCCCCTTCTGCTTCCCCCCCTTCTGCTTCCCCCCCTTCTGCTTCCCCCCCTTCTGCTTCCCCCCCTTCTGCTTCCCCCCCTTCTGCTTCCCCCCCTTCTGCTTCCCCCCCTTCTGCTTCCCCCCCTTCTGCTTCCCCCCCTTCTGCTTCCCCCCCTTCTGCTTCCCCCCCTTCTGCTTCCCCCCCTTCTGCTTCCCCCCCTTCTGCTTCCCCCCCTTCTGCTTCCCCCCCTTCTGCTTCCCCCCCTTCTGCTTCCCCCCCTTCTGCTTCCCCCCCTTCTGCTTCCCCCCCTTCTGCTTCCCCCCCTTCTGCTTCCCCCCCTTCTGCTTCCCCCCCTTCTGCTTCCCCCCCTTCTGCTTCCCCCCCTTCTGCTTCCCCCCCTTCTGCTTCCCCCCCTTCTGCTTCCCCCCCTTCTGCTTCCCCCCCTTCTGCTTCCCCCCCTTCTGCTTCCCCCCCTTCTGCTTCCCCCCCTTCTGCTTCCCCCCCNCCCCCCCTGCCCCCCCCACCCCCTCCTCCCCCCTCGTCTCCCCCCCCTCTCCTGTCCCCCTCTCCTCCCCCACTCTTCTCCCCTCTCTGTTTTGTCTGTTGATTCTGGTTCCAGAGCTGCTGTGCTGGTTCCAGACAAAGCACAGGAGGTCCTGTAGCTGCTTCATCTTGTGCTCCATCTGTGCCTGCTGTAGGATGCAGAGAGCAGCCAGAAGCAATCTGCTACCTGCAGTTCTCTGAACTGCTCTGAAGTGAAGTGTAGTTGATAGGGGCAGCTTATCAGTCTCATGCCTTGGTGAAGTCTCCCTATCAAACTGATTTAAAGGCCACTCTGGAGCCCCACAGTTGTGCCTTTCCAGGTATCTGAACTTCCCCCATCTTCTGAGGACCATTTTTGGTCTTCCCCCAAGTTTGATGTCTTTTATCAGAATGGAATTATAAAGCCAGCTGGAAATCTTCTTTCTGTGTGAACATTACTGAGCAAAGCCTGAGCTCAGGGCTGCTCAGGGTACTTCTCAAAGCCCCACTCCCTGCAGGAGGCTGCATGGCCTCAAGCTCCAACTGCAAGAGTGGTCAGAATTGAATAGAATCAACTAGGTTGGAAGAGACCTCCAAGATCATCCAGTCCAACCTAGCACCCAGCCCTATCCAGTCAGCCAGACCATATATATAATCAGGGATTGGAATGGGCTGCCCAGGGAGGTGGTGGAGTCCTCAGTCCTGGATGTGTTTAGAAGTCCTTTGGCTGTGGTGCTTGGGGCTATGGTTTAGGGTGCACCTTGCAGAGCAGGGCTCTGGGTTGGGCTTGGTGATCCTGAGGGGCTTTGCCTGTCTCAGTGTTTCTGTGGTGCTCTGCTCCCCCCACTCTTTCCTACAGGATAAAGAACAGCTACAGGAAGGATGAGTTGGTTGGCTGTGCTGTGGAAGCTTCTACTGCCTATGACAATATCATCAACGCCATCAAAGCAGCAGAGGAAGCAGCTGGCAAAGCTGGCAGTGCAGCTGACTCAGCGTTACTGGTGAGTACCCAGGAGGGGCTGGCTGATGGGGAACTTGCTGCAGCTAGGCTGGGGTTTGTTAACTCTCAGAGAGGCACCACGGACAGACCCATGTGTCTTGGCACATCTTTTTGTCTGGGGCAGTCCTGTGAGCTGCTGTGCTGCTTGTCCATGAACGAGGCTTGGTTCAGGACTGAGCAGGGTAGTTACTGCCTTGCTGATGAGGCTGTCCCTGTGAGGCAGCCTAGGGAAGAGTGCAGAAGTGCCTGGTAAGCACTGGAGGGGATTCTCCCTAGTATCAGGTGATACAGAACCACAGAAATATGCAGGTTGGCAAAGCCCTTCAGGATCACCAAGTCCAACCTAGAGCCCTACTCTATAGGAATCACCTTAAACTGTAGCCCCAAGCACCACTTCCAGGGTGGGTGACTCCACCACCTCCCTGGGCAGCTCATTCCAGTCTCTGACCACTTCCTCTGTGAAAGACTTGTTCCTAATGTCCAATCTAAACCTCCCCAGCCTCAGCTTGAGGCCATTCCCCCTCATTCTGTCTCCAACTACCTGTGAGAAGAGCCCAGCAGACAATGAGAGAAATTCCAGCACAGAATTAGACCTCAACATCAGGAAGAACTTTGCTGTAAGGGTCCCTGGCACAGACTGCCCAGAGAGATTGTGGAGTCTCCTTCACTGCAGCCTTTCCAGCCCTGTCTGGATGTGTTCCTGTGTGACCTGTGCTAGATTCTATGATCCTGTTCTGGCAGGGGGGTTGGACTGGAAGATCTCCAGAGGTCCCTTCCAACATCCTGTGAGGAAATGGCCTGAAATCAAGAGGAGGTTTAGGTTGGAGATGAGGGGAAATTTCTTTGCTGCAAGAGTGGTCAGGGGTGGGCACAGGCTGAACTGAGGCAAACAATTCAAAGCAGTCCTGTCTTGACAGTCTTCAGACACTTGTTCAGTGAGGAAAAGACTTCCTGTAGTTTGCTCACCCTCCCAGGAATCTTCTAGATAGGCAAAAATATGATAAACTTGATATCAATCACCTGTTTATCACTCTAGGACTTGTACTTTCACTTGGCACAGGCTGCCCAGGGAGGTGGTGGAGTCCCCATCCCTGGAAGTGTCCAAGATGGAATCATAGAATGGTTTAGGTTGGAAGGGACCTCAAAGCTCAGCCAGTTCCAACCCCCTGCCATAGACAGGGACATCTCCCATTAGAACAGGCTGCCCAAGGCCTCATCCAACCTGGCCTTGAACACCTCCAGGGAGGGAGCATCCACAGCCTCCCTGGGCAACCTGTGCCAGTGTCTCACCACCCTCACTCTAAAGAACCCTTTCCTAACACCTTGTTTGAATCTCTGCCACTTCAAACCCACTCCTCCTCCTGGCATTACCAGACCTTGTCAATAGTCCCTCCCCAGCCCTTCTGGAGCCCCTTTCAGACACTGCAAGGCCACTCCAAGGTCTCCTCCAAGCCTTCTCTTCTCCAGGCTGCAGAGCCCCAACTCTCTCAGCCTGTCCTCATAGCAGAGCTGCTGCAGCCCTCTGAGCATCTTCGTGGCTCTCCTCTGGACTGGCTCCAGCAGTTCCATGTCCTTCTTGTGCTGGGGGCTCCAGAACTGCACCCAGGGCTCCAGGTGGGGTCTGAGGAGAGCAGAGCCAAGGGGCAGAATCCCCTCCCTTGCCCTGTGCCCACACTGCTCTTGCTGCAGCCCAGCACAGGGTTGCTGTCTGGGCTGCACTCACACTGCAGGCTCCTGTTGAGCTTTTCATCACCCCAGACCCCCAGGTCCTGTTCCTCAGGGCTGCTCTCAGCCATTCCCCACCCAGCCTGGAGTTGTGCTTGGGATTGTGCCCACCTAGGTGCAGGACCACCTTGTCCATGGGAGCTGGGGACATGGTTTAGTGGCCATGGTGCTATTGGGTTGCTGATTGGACTGAATCATCTTGAAGGGCTTTTCCAACAGAAACAATTCCATGATTCTGTGATTTCAGGCATTCTCTGTCACTTTGCACTAGCACTGCACACAGGATCTGCAGCAGGGCTGTGCTGTCCACAGGTCCAGTTCTTCTGAATGCCCTAAAATCCTGTCAGAAGCTTACCAAAGACCAAGGCTGAACTGAGTTTAAATTCATCTTGATGTTCTTCACATGAAATCTTTTACTGTAGAGTTGGGTTTTTAAACTAGACTGGACTATCTCTTACTCTTGAACTGTGAGTGCAAAAGCTGCCTAATGCTTCTCTTGCCAGACTGTGAAGAGAGAAGATCTGTCAGGAAAAGCTGCAAAGTTAAAAACTGAGAGCAGTGCAGTCCTGGATCAAGCACAGGAGACTGAAAGGACATTGAAAGGTACTGAGAACGCAGGTGGTGGTGGAAGTATTGGCACAAGCTTTGCTGGCAGCCTGACTTTTCACTGCTGAGCAAAGCTCTGCAGCTCCCCTTTGAGCAGAAGAGGCCAATTCCACTGCAGTGAGATGTGGTGGGATGGGTGTTCAGCTGCAGCACTCCTGGCCAGGACCTCCTCAGCTCTGTCTTAGTTGAGCAGAGCTAACTCAGAGGCAACAGGATTTGTGTGAGTGGTGGAGGTGCCACCACACCTCCTGTCCTGCAGAGGTGGCATGTACAATAGGATAGAATCAACCAGNCCCCACCTGGCTACAGCCTCCCTTCAGGTAGTTGTAGACAGCAATGAGCTCTGCCCTGAGCCTCCTCTTCTGCAGGCTGCACACCCCCAGCTCCCTCAGCCTCTCCTCACAGGGCTGTGCTCCAGGCCCCTCCCCAGCCTTGCTGTCTCCTTCTTCTGGTGCTGGCTGCCTGGCAGAAGAACCTCCCTTGTCCTGCTGCCCACACTGCTCCTGAGCCAGCCCAGGATGCCATTGGCTCTCTTGGCCACCTGGGCACTGCTGCCTCCTCTTCATCCTACTATCCACCAGTACCCCCAGGTCCCTTTCCTCCTGGCTGCTCTCAGCCACTCTGTCCCCAGCCTGTAGTGCTGCTTGGGGTTGTTGTGGCCAAAGTGCAGAACCCTGCACTTGGCCTTATTCAGTCTCATCCCCTTGGCCTCTGCTCACCCATCCAGCCTGGCCAGGTCCCTCTGCAGGGCTCTGCTACCCTCCAACAACTCCACAGCTGCTCCTAGCTTGGTGTCATCTGCAAACTTACTAATGCTGGACTCAATCCCCTCGTCCAGATCATCAGTAAAGATGTTGAACAGGACTGTGCCCAGCACTGATCCCTGGGGAACACCACTAGTGCCAGCTGGATGTGGCACCATTCACCACAACTCTCTGGGCTCGGCCTTCCAGCCAGTTCCTTACCCAGCACAGAGTGAATCTGTCCAAGCCATGAGCTGCCAGCTTGGCCAGGAGCTTGTTGTGGCAGAAGGTGTCAAAGGCTTTGCTGAAGTCCAGTTTAAAATTCACACAGAGCATTCACTCTTTTGCAGCTCTTGGCCCAACCCTTGAAGACATAAAGCAAAGACTTGAAATTGCTGATGGAAAGAAGAATTCTCTGCAAATTGATCTTGTGACTCTTCAAAATAACCTCAATGGCATCAATAGAGGTCAGTTGCTGATCACTTCTGGCTTGCCTCTTGCATCTCTTGCCATAAGGCTCTGGCTGTGCATTTGTGTGTTTTAGATGACATCAACAACATCATCACCAGTGCAAAGAACATGGTAGAGAGTGCCAAGGATGTCACAAGCAATGTACTGGAGGAGCTGCTCCCAATTGAGGAGGATGTGGAAGAAATGAAGAATACCTATGGAAGCACACAGAGTGCTGGCTTCAGCAAAGCCCTGATGGAGGCCAACAACTCAGGTACTGCAGGTGCTGAGGCCTGCCAAGGCTTGGCCAGGTGAACATGCTCAGACTGGCAGCAGGAACTTCAGTCATCCAGAACTGAACCCAGCACTCGAGCTGTGGCCTCACCAGTGCTGAGTACAGATGGCAATCCTTGCCCTGCTCAAGCTGGCCACAGCATTGCTGATCCAGGCCAGGATGCCAGTGCCCTTCTTGGCCACCTGGGCACACAAAGGCTCATGTTCAGCAAGCTGTGGACCAACACCCCCAAGTGTTTCTCTGCTGAGCGGTTTCCAACTACTCTGCCCCGAGCCTGGAGTGTTCCTGGGGTTGTTGTGACCCAAGTGCAGGACTTTTTGAAAGTGTTGCTTCTCTGTGCTCCCACAAATAACTTTGTCCACAAGTTCCAAGTGTCCAATAAGCCTCCAGTGTCAGTGAAGGCTTCACAGTAGTGTAGAACCAAAGTAAAGAGCCCTTTCAGCACCCAGCCCACTGCCTCTCCGAGACCCATGCAGTGATGCATTTTTCACCTGATTTCTTCCTCCTTTCTGCCATCAATGACTCTTTTCCTTTCCTTGCAGTACAAAAACTGACAAACAAACTGCCAGACCTGTTCAGTAAGATTGAGAGCATCAACCAGCAGCTGATGCCAATAAGCAACATCTCTGAGAACCTGAACCGCATAAGAGAGCTGATCCAGCAGGCAAGAGATGCTGCAAACAAGGTCAGTCCTGCACACTGCAGTTCTGCTTCACCTCAGGGCTTTGGAGGCACAGCTCCAGACTATGGCTTCTGCTCTCATCAGACCCCACCTGGAGTACTCTGTGCAGTTTTGGAGCCCCCAACACAGGGACATGGAACTGTTAAAGCAAGTCCAAGATGCTGAGAGGGCTGCAGCAGCTCTGCTGTGAGCACAGGCTGAGAGAGTTGGGGCTCTGCAGCCTGGAGAAGAGAAGGCTTGGAGGAGACATTATAGTGGCCTTGCAGGGTCTGAAGGGGGCTGCAGGAGGGCTGGGGGGGGACTGTTGACAAGGCCAAGAGGAGGCCACTTGAAGAGGAGACATTTAAACTAGATGTTAGGAAGAAGTTCTTTAGAGTGAGGGTGGTGAGACACTGGCACAGGCTGTCCAGGGAGGTTGTGGCTGCTCCCTCCCTGGAGGTGTTCAAGGCCAGGTTGGATGAGGCCTCGAGTGACCTTGAGTGGGAGGTGTCCCTGCCTATGGCAGGGGGTTGGAACTGGATAATTCTTGAAGTCCCTTCCAGCCTAAACCATTCTATGATTTGATGATTCTATGATTCTCTTTCTCTCTCTAAATCATCCTACTGTGCTTGACCTTAGCCAAAAAGCTGGGAAGTGATTCCTTTGCACAAGGAGTGCCATGGAAAAGACAAAGAGTGATAGGGACAAGTTACTGCTGGGGACATTCCCATGGGAGTGCAGGAGAAAATGTTTGTCCCTGAGAACAGTCAGAGGCTGGAATCATCTTCAAGGGAAGCAGTGGAGTGCCCTGCATGGGGCAGTCTGAAGGCTCAGCCTGGCAGGGAGCTGGGCAGCTCAGCTCAGCTCTGCTGTGAGCTGGAAGGGTTGGACAGAGGGTCCTGGGGGTCCCTTCCCAGCTGGCCCTCTGGGACTCTGTGCTAACTCACTTTGCTGAAATGTGTAGCAGAGCAGACACAAATGTAGCTCAAAAGCAGCCCCCAGCACTGACACTAAGTGTGGTGCTGGCTGCCCAGTCATTTGTGCTTAAAGATCAGCAGCAGCCTGCTCTGTCCTCCTCCAGGAGGGCTTGTCCCATATCATCTCTAATACTGATTGTCCAACAGCCTCTTTCCTTCCAAGGGATCCTGTCTTGGCAGCAGGGCAGAGTTAGCTCTGCAGCTTAGAGGCTGGCACTGCCAAAAGAGTTATGTAGCCCTGTCTCCAACTGCTCCTCTGTGCTTGGAGCAGGTTCAGAGGAGGCCACAGAAATGATCAGGGGCTGGGGAACAGGCTAAAAGAGTTGAGGCTGTTCAGCCTGGAGAAGAGAAGGCTCCAGGGAGACCTTAGAGCAGCCTTCCAGTATCTGAAAGGGGCTCCAGGAGAGCTGGAGAGGGACTTTTGACAAGGGCTGTGAATGATAGGATGAGGGACAACAGCTTTGAGCTGGAAGAAGCTGCATTTAGGTCAGACATCAGGAAGTTCCCTGGAGGGTAGTGAGACACTGGCACAGGTTGCCCAGGAAGGTTGTGGATGCCATATCTGGAGGTGATGAATGCCAGGTCGGATGAGGCCTTGAGCAAGCTGGGCTGGTGGGAGGTGTCCCTGCCCAAGGCAGAGGGTTGGAACATGGTTGATCTTTAAGGTTCCTTCCAACCTAAACCATTGTATGAATCTGAAATCACACAGGAGGAAACCTGTGACATGAAATTCTGATCTGGATCCACTCAGATAAATGCAGTATCAATTTCCTCCAGCAAATCTTAAAGGTCCCTTCCAACCCCAATCATTTTATGATTCTATGATACTATGATCTCCTTATAAGAACATCCTTCCACCATGGAAGCAGCTGTTGTAGTGGTCTCAGATCCTTGGGGCCATCACAAATAACCTGCAGGTACAGTGAAGAGTGGAGCCTGGTGTAAGGAGCTGTCACAGGATGTGTCTTTATTAGTGCCAGAGGTGCTTGGTGATTTCCAGCAGACAGGGAAGCAGCAGGATGTGCATGCAGACATCTGAATCACTGACAGGCTGGTAGCTGCAGGGCACATCCTTCCCCCTCCCTGCACTCAAGGCAACAATTTCTTGGCAAAGGCAGGGTAAGGTTGATGAATTGCTGTCTGGAGTAACAAAGTGCTGTGTGAAGTGATGAGGATTGATAACACAGAGTGCTCTCTTATCCAGTCTGCTTCCTAAGGACGTGATTTGGTAGGACTGGACTCCATAGAAACATAGAATGGTCTGGCTTGGATGGCACCTCCAAAGCTCATCCAGTCCAAGCCACTCTGTGTCAGCAGGGGCAGCCTCAACTAGATCAAGTTGCCCAGAGCCCTGTTGAGCCTCACCTTGAATATCTCCAGGGATGTGGCCTCAACCACCTACCTCTCTGGGCAACTTCTTCCAACGTTCCACTACCCTCACGGTGCGGAACTTGTTCCTCGCATCCAACCTAAATCTGCTGTGCTCTAGTTTGAAGCCATTGCCACTTGTCCTATCACTGCAGTCCAAATCTGCTCTGACTGATGGCTGGGATATGTCAGAGGTTGCTTTGCAGTCAGGTAAGCAGCAGTAGTAGCAACAGACAGTTGTAACACCCTGGCTTCTGTTTTGCTTCGCAGGTTGCTATCCCCATGCGGTTCAATGGCAGCTCTGGGGTAGAGGTTCGCCCTCCAAGTGACCTCCAAGATCTGAAAGGCTACACCTCACTGTCTTTCTTTCTCCAAAGACCTCAGCCAAGATCAGACACTCTCCAGAGAGCATCCAACAAGTTTGTGCTGTACCTGGGTGATAAAGATGTAAGTACCTTTTGAGATGTCGTCTGATTTGATGAGAGACATGCAGGGAGAAACAGCTGGAGGTGAGTTCTTTGAGTGAAGGTCAGAGCTCCCCCTGGCACAGACCTGTACAGCTCCACTTGTGGCTGCCAGAAGTGTCACAGAATCATAGATCCAACCAGTTTGGAAGAGACCTCCAAGCTCATCCAGTCCAATCTATCACCCAGCTCTATCCAATCAACCAGACCATGGCACTAAGTGCCTCATCCACTCTTGTCTTGAACACCTCCAAGGATGGCAACTCCACCACCTCCCTGGGCAGCCCATTCCAATGCCAATCACTCTCTCTGCCGACAGCTTCCTGCTAACATCCAGCCTGAACCTGCCCTGGCACAACTTGAGGCTGTGTCCCCAGCAAAGTACTTTGTTGAGTGACTGTTTGCCCTCTGCTGTTATGCTCCTCTGGGGGTTAGTCTCAGCCAGACACCATCACAAAGCAGTGGCAGCAGTGTTAGGTTCTGCAGCACTCAGCACAAACTCAGCCCAAGCCCTGCCCCAGAGCTTTGACTCTCTTCACACTGTGGCTCCCTGTGAGCTGCTCTGCTTTTACAAACAAGTGGTCACCTCCAGCTCAAAATGTGTTCCCTCAGCTCTTAGAGTTTTTCTCTTCTAAATATGTGGAACAATGGTTGGCAGTGGCTGAAGATGAGCCAGAGTGTGTCTAAGTGGCCAAAAAAGCCACCAGCATCCTGGCCTGGATCAGCAATAGTGTGGCCAGCAGGAGCAGAGCAGAGATTGTCCTCCTCTATTGGACACCTTGAGTACCAGATTCAGTTATGGGCCCTCACTCCAAGAAGGACATTGAGGGGCTGGAGTAGGGCCAGAGAAAGGCAACAAAGCTGGGGAAGGCTCTGAGAAGAGGGGCTTAGTGTGGAGAAGAGGAAGCTGAGGGCAGAGCTCATTGCTCTCTGCAGCTCCCTGAGAGGAGGCTGCAGGCAGCTGGGGGTTGGGCTCTGCTCCCTAGGCTCAGGTCACAGAAGGAGAGGAAATGTCCTGAACTTGTGGCAGGGGAGGGTTAGGTTGGAGAGGAGGAAAAATGTCTTTGGTGCCAGAGTGGTCAGGGACTGGCAGAGGCTGCCCAGGGAGGTGGTGGAGTGCCCATGGCTGGAGGTGCTGCAGAAAGCTGTGGCCATGGCACTTGGGGCCAGGGTTTGGTGGCCATGGTGGGGTTGGGTTGCTGGTTGGACTGGGTGAGCTTAGAGAAAAGGCTTAGGGAGATCTCATCAATGTTTATAAATATCTGAGATGTAGGTGTCAAGATGAAGCTGCCAGGCTCTGTTCAGCAGTGCCCAGTGATAGGACAAGGAACAATGGGGATAAGATGGAGGTTCCACCTCAACATCAGGAGACAGTTGTTTGGTATGAGGGTGACAGAACGTGGAGCAGGCAGCCCAGGGAGGTTGTGCAGCCTCCTTCCCTAGAGACTTTCAAGCCCTACCTGGATGTGTTGCTGTGTGACCTGCCCTGGATGATCCTGCTTGGGCAGGGGGTTGGACTCCCCCATCTCTGGACTGGAACCCTACCATTCCATGGTCCCAGGAACCATTGTCCTCCACTGTTATTGCAAACATCTCTCTGCATCTCACAGACACTGTCTTATGCTCATGGCTCCAGAGGGAGGGGGTTACAGAAGTGACCATGATTTGAGCTCCTGTTGTTAAAGATAGAAAGGCACAGCTGAGCCTTCAGTGACTTTGCAGCTGCATGCAGTGACTCAGGTGGTGCAGGGCAGGCTACAGGCTCTTCTTCCCAGAACTGATGAACTTAATAACCATTCTCATCAGTGGGTGGGTGGACTTCTCATGCAGAATATGCTGAGGCCTCTGAGGAACTGCTGCTGTATTTTACCCTCCTTAAGATGAATCATTTGTTAATGGCAATCCCATCTGCTGTTCTTAGGCTTCCAAGGGCTACATCGGGATGGCTGTGAAAGGAGGGCACCTCACTTGTGTCTGCAACCTGGGAGATGGTGATGTGGAAGTAGATGTGCAGCCACTTGTGACTGAGAGTGAAACTGAGGAAGCCATTCTGGACCAGGTTAAGTTTGAAAGGTAATGAGATCCACAGTGCACAACTGTTCCTGTTCAGAACACTGTGTCCAGAGAAGGGTCACAAGGATGCTGAGGGCTGGGGCTCCTCTCTGTGAGGACAGGCTGAGGGAGCTGGGGTTGTTCAGCCTGGAAAAGAGAAGGCTCCAGGGAGACCTTAGAGCAGCCTTTCAGTACCTAAAGGGACTACAGGAGAGTTGGGGAGGGACTTGTGACAAGGGCTGGGAGTGACAGGATGAGGGGGAATGGATTGAAGCTGAAAGAAAGGACTTTTTAGGGCATTAGATAGTGATAGGACTGGGGGAATGGATCCAAGCTAGAGGAGGGCAGATTTAGATTAGGCCTTAGGAAGAAGTTCTTCCCCATGAGGGTGGTGAGACACTGGCACAGGTTGCCCAGTGAAGTGGTGGAAGCCTCATCCCTGGAAGTGTTTAAGGCCAGGCTGGATGTGGCTTTGAGCAACCTGATCTGGTGTTGAGGTGTCACAGAGTCATAGATTGGTTTAGGTTGCAAGGGACCTCAAAGTCCATCCAGTTCCAACCCCCCACCATAGGCAGGGACACCTCCCTCTACAACAGGTCACTAAGGACCTCGCCCATGGCAGTGGGGTTGGAACTGGATGATCCATAGAATCAGTCAGGGCTGGAAGGGACCACAAGGATCAGCCAGTTCCAACCCCCCTGCCATGCCCAGGGACACCCTACCCTAGTGCAGGCTGCACACAGCCTCAGCCAGCCTGGCCTGAAAC
>WAAF01003735.1:63056-81779 GCA_013400475.1 Tricholaema leucomelas | reverse complement strand
CCACAGAGATGTTGAACAAGACTGGTGCCAGGACTGATCCCTGAGGGACTCTGCTTGTCACTGCCTCCACTTGGCCATGGAGCCATTGGCAGCCACTCTTTGGGTGCAGCCATCAAGCCAGTTCTTTATTCATCCAGTGGTGCACCCATCAAACCCATGTGTCACCAGCCTGGAGAGCAGCATGTGGGGTGGGACAGTGCCAGAGGCCTTGCTCAGGGCCAGGTAAATGCCATCAGTTGCTCACCTTTCATCTGTTCATGTTGTGACCTGTTCATAGAAGGCCACCAGGTCTGTCAGGCAGGATTTGCCCTTGGTGCAGCCATGCTGATTGTACCCAATCACCTCTTCACTATTCTTCTGTCTCAGTAGTGCCTCCAGGAGGATCTGCTCCATGATCTTACTGGGCACAGAGGTGAGACTGCCTGGCCTGGAGTTCCCTGGCTCCTCCTGCCTACCCTGTTTGAAAATGGGAGTTCTGTTTCCCTTTTTCCAGTCAGTGGGGACTGCACCAGACTGCCAGGACTTTTGGTCTCTTCCAACTGAAACCATTCTATGACACCTCACACTGGGTCAGGTTGCTCAGAGCCACATCCAGCCTGGCCTTAAAGACCTCCAGAGATGAAGCAATTTGGGATTCTCTGCTCTTTTGATCAGTGGGATGTGACTTTTGGCCTGTCTGGTTTGTTGTAGGATTTACCAGTATGTCAAGGTGAACTACATCAAAGCAGCAACATCAACTTCTCCAGTCCCTGAAAGAACTCTGACTGCAAGCAGTGGAGGCAGTGACACTCTGCTAAATCTTGATCCCAGCACTGTTGTTTTCTATGTTGGAGGATACCCACCAGACTTTAGGGTACAAAGATTTATTCAGTCTTTTCATCACCTTCTGCTCTGCCCTAGGGAGGCCACATCTGGAGGACTGGGTCCAGTTCTGGCCTCTCTGGTTCAAGGACAGGGAACTGTTGCAGAGGGCTACAAAGATGCCGAGGGCACTGAAATAGCTGTGCTGAGGAAAGCCTGAGAGGATTGGGGCTTTCTAGCCTGGAGGAGAGCAGTCTGAGGGAGATCTCACCAATGCTGATCAATACTTACAGGGTGGGGGTCAGGAGGATGGGACCAGGCTTTGTTCAGTGGTGCCCAATGCCAGGACAAGGAGTAACAGGCACAAAGTTGACCGTCAGAAGTGCCACCTAAACATGAGGATGCTAAACATGACATCCTTTGATTTAAGGATGATGGAGCTCTGGAGCAGGCTGCCCAGAAGAGCAGTGACATTCCAGACTCATTCCTGCGTGGACATATTCCTGTGTAACCTTTTGGAGGTGGCCCTGCCTTGGCAGGGAGGTGGGACTGGATGATCTCCAGAGGTCCATTCCAACCCCTCCCCATGCTGTGATCCTGTTGTTCTTGCCAGTGGAGGCTGGGATCAGCCATCTTCCAAAGGCTGTGTAGAAGGAACAGACAGGACAGAAGGAGATGCTGGTCCCTGCAGAAGCTGGCCTGCAGTATGCTAAAGCTCAAAGAGGGGAGCATGCTGCTATTGCATCTACCAAGGACAGCATCAAAGTTGTCTTGCCCTGCGCACTATTGCTCCTGCTCCATCCATCTGACTGCTCTGGAGTGTGCTGCAGTTCTCCTGGGGTGCCCTCAGCTGTCTTGGGTGCTACAGACAAAGAAACAAGAATTGGATGATGTTTCCAAAGTCACTTTCTGATTCTTAGTGATATTTGCAGTAGGCCTTAGCACAGCAATGTAAGATTTACTCTGCTGATGGAATCTCTTTGATGACCTCTTTTGCAGCCCCCACCTAAGCTGGACTATCCTCGCTATGAAGGCTGCATTGAGCTGGACAGCCTAAACGAGCAGATTGTCAGCCTCTACAACTTCAAGAGGACTTTTAACCTCAATACCACTGAAGTGCAGCCCTGCAGAAGGTATGAGATAAAGGCAGAAGTGAGACCCAGCTCTGGGATTCTATTGGGATGAATTCTTGTCTTTTCCTGGCCAGACGAACAGGCACTGAGGCTGGCCTGGTGATTGTCTTCTAGCTCTTGGCCACTGATGCCTTGGTGAGGGAAAACCCTCAGCACTGGCACAACTCACACCCACAGTAACCTCAGTCCACTGGCCAGCAAATTAAATCTCCTAACAGCCACCTCATGGGCTGATGTGTTCAGCTCCTTTATGCAGGTGATATGAAGTGCAAAGAAGTCACTCACTGATGGTTTCCTCTCCACATACCACCAGTGGCTGACTTCAGCCAGGGGAAGGTTTTCTCTTTCCTTGGCTTAGACCAAAGCTGGGCCTCGTTAGTGCCCCTGCACCACATGCTTTAAGCAGAGCTTTGAAACCCTCTAACCAGGCAAGTCTCAGAATCACAGAATGGTAGGGGTTGGGAGGGATCTCTTGAGATCATAAAGTGCAACTCCCCTGCCAAAGCAGGTCACACAGGAACACATCTAGGAGGGTCTTGAAAGTCTCCAGAGAAGGAGACTCCACAACCTCTCTGGGCAGCCTGCTCCAGGGCTCTGCACCCTCACAGTAAAGAATTGTTCCTTCGTGTTGAGGAGGAGCTTGCCGAGCCCCAGTTTGTATCCACGGCTCCCTGTGCTCTCACAGGATATGACAGCAAAGAGCCTGGCCCCTTCCTGACACCCACCCCTCAGATACTTACAGACACTGATCAGATCCCCTCTCAGCCTTCTCCTCCCCAGAACAAACAGCCCCAGGGCTCTTTTTGCTCTGCTATGTTCACAGCTGTGCCCCTGAATTCTTGCAGGTATAAAGAGGAGACTGACCAAAGCTATTTTGAAGGCAGTGGCTATGCCAGCGTGGCAGTGAGGGAACCAAACACCCACAGCCGGGTGCGCTACGAGCAGACCATCGAGAGCACTGCAGACGAAGGCATCGTGTTTTTTGCAGCAGCTGGGGTAAGGGCTGGGATGCTTCCCCCTGCTGGGCCAAGAGCAGTTTAAAACATGCCAGGTTTAGCAGGAACTGTCAGGAGATACCTTTTAGAGTGTTGGTTTTGTCCACGGGTCAGATCAGTAGCTTCTGCCCTGTGGTAAATATGATGTGGCTAATTTTAGGTAGTGCTGCCAGGAGCAGGGAGTGGAACTTGATGCTCCTTATGGCTCCCTTCCAACGTGATACATTCTGTGATGCTGTAGTTCCTGCTGAGTAAGGCAAGGCTTAGAGGGGAAAAAAATATCATTCCAAGTATGATAGAATCACAAAATGGTTTAGGTTGGGAGCAACCTTAAAGTTAAAACTCCTCTGCCATGGGCAGGGACAGGTTGCTCAAGGTCTCATCCAACCTGGCCTTGATCACCTCCAAGGGGGGTTCAAGCAGCTCCTCCATTAGGCCATGCAGGGAATTCAGCACTGGGGGTGAGCAGGGAAGTTGGCATTTGAATCAAACCACTTTTGAAACACCAGAAGGTGCTTTAAGCTCCCTTTCAACCCAGACCTTTCTATGGATCTATGAAAATGCTCTCCAATTGGCAGTGAGCTCTTCCCACATCTAGGCAAGGCTGCAACAGCAAGGAAGAGCTCAGGAAGTGACACAGTGACCTGCAGTGATGCTACTTGCAGTATTAACAGCCTTGATTGCAGTCACTGTGATGTGGTTTGGATCTGTTCTCAGTGCTGCAGGCATCTTGAAATGGCAAAAAACCTTCTTGGAGGTTTGGAGAATACATCTGGAGCTGGCAGCAGATCTGTTTGTATCAGATCATTATGGTTGATTGCTGCAAGTTTTAGTCTGCTTTCACAGAATCACAGAACTTTCAGTTGGATAAGACCTTTAAGATGAGTCCAACCTTCAACACCACTGTGGCCACTAAAACCTGTCCCCAAAAGCCATGGCCGCAGCTTTCTGCAACACCTCCAGGGATGGGGACTCCACCACCTCCCTGGGCAGCCTCTGCCAAAGGTTAATCATTCTTTCAATGAAGAATTTTTTTTTCTTAAATCTCTCCCCTGGCACAACTTGAGGCCATTTCCTCTCATCCTATGCCTTGTTACATGTGAGAAGAGCCCAGCCCCTACCTCACTCCTCTCAGGGAGCTGTAGAGAGCAATATGCTCTGCCCTCAGCAGAGGCAATGAGCTCTGCCCTCTGCCCTCAGTAGCTGAGGGAGCTGGGGGTGGTTAGTGTGGAGTCTTCTCCACACTAACCACCCCCAGCTTGCTCAGCTGCTCCCCCAGCCCTCTTCTCCAGACCCTTCCCCAGCTTTGTTGCCCTTCTCTGGACCTGCTTCAGCCCCTACATTGGAATGCAGGGCACAAAACTAAACCCAGGACTCAAGGTGTGCTCCCCAGTGCTGAGTACAGAGGGACAATCCCTGCCCTGCTCCTGCTGGCCACACTTGCTAATCCAGGACAGGATACTGGCAGCTTTCTTGGCCAACTGGGCACAGCCTGGCACATCTCCAGCTGGCTGTCAGGCCACACTGTGACTTGTTGATTAGAATAGAATCAACCAGGTTGGAAGAGACCTCCAAGCTCATCCAGTCCAACCTAGCACCCAGCCCTATCCAGTCAACCAGACCATGGCACTAAGTGCCTCTGCCAGGCTTGGCTTGAACACCCCCAGGGATGGTGACTCCACCACCTCCCTGGGCAGTCCATTCCAATGCCAATCACTCTCTCTGTGAAGAACTTGCTCCTAACATCCAGCCTAGACCTCCCCTGGCACAACTTGAGGCTGTGTCCCCTTGTTCTGTTGCTGGTTGTCTGGGAGAAGAGCCCAACCCCACCTGGCTACAGCCTCCCTTCAGGAGTCTTCACACACCGTCCAGCAGCCCCCCAAGGTCCTTTTTGTTCTCTTTTCCCCTCAAGGCTTTATGAAAGCAACAAATGATCTGTGTTAAAGCTACCCACGTGGCAGTGAGATGCCTGGGCAGTGTTGGCAGTTTCAGTGTGCTGTGTTTCTCTCCTGCAGGACCAGTTCATCAGTGTGCTCATCAAAGATGGGCACACAGTGTTCAGGTACAAAATCGGCTCTGAGCCTCCAAAGGAAATTGAAAGCAACACAACTGTGAATGATGGAACCTACAAACAGGTGGGTGGCTAGAAACAGGCATGGTTGGTAAAATAGACACTGGCAGAGGTTGAGGGTGGTGAGACACTGGCAGAGGTTGAGGGTGGTGAGACACTGGCACAGGTTGAGGGTGGTGAGACACTGGTACAGGTCGCCCAGGGAGGTTGTGGAGCACAGAAGCACCCAATGTGATCGAAGATCACATTGGGTGCTTCTGTGCTCCACAACCTCCCTGGAGGTGCTCAAGGCCAGGTTGGATGAGTCCTTGAGCAACCTGTTCTAGTGAGACATGTCCCTGCCTATGGCAGGGGGTTGGAACTGGCTGAGCTTTGAGCTCCTTTCCAACCTAAACCATTCTATGAAATAGACTCTGCCTGAAACCAAACCTCTCCTGCTGCAGTTTGTCACTCTGGCCTTTTGTGTTAGGGAGGTCAAGCTGCTGCTAGGTGTTAGTTTAGCCATCTGAAACATCTCCTGAAGAGGCCAAAGTTCTTCTCCTGTCTGTAAAATGAAATAAGGTGTTGAAACAAGATGGGGGGTATAAAAAATAACCCCAGAGAGAAAACCCAGCAAGTTTGTGATAAGAAGCTTTGTAGGCCTAAGCCTGGTTAGCCCAGCCCAGCCTTGCAGCAGGCTCTGTGTGTTCTGTATCCAGAAAGAGAACTTTGCCCTAAGCCTACACCAAAACCTGAGGGTTTCAAGGTGCTTTTTCAGTGGCGTTTTGAAGTTCACAAGATGTTAGGGGTTGGAAGGGACCTCCAGAGGGCAGCAAGTCCAACCCCTGCCAGAGCAGGACCAGAGAATCCAGCACAGGTCACACAGGAACACATCCAGACAGGGTTGGAAAGGCTCCAGAGAAGGAGACTCCACAACCTCTCTGGGCAGCCTGTGCCAGGGCTCTGGGACCCTTACACTCAAGAAGTTCTTCCTCATGCTGAGGTGGAGCTTCCTGTGCTGCAGTTTCCATCCCTTGCTCCTTGTCCTACCCCAGGGCACAAGTGAGCAGAGTTTGTCCCCTACTTCTTGGCTCCCAGCCCTCAGATATGTGTAAACACTGATGAGATCCCCTCTAAGTCTTCTCTTCACCAGACCAAACAGCCCCAGGGCTCTCAGCCTTTCCCCCTCAGGCAGTGCTCCAGCCCCTGCAGCATCCTTGTCACCTTGGACTCTCTCCAGCAGATCCCTGTCCCTCCTGAACTGGGGAGCTCAGGACTGGATGCAATATTCCAGGTGGGGCCTTACTAGGGCAAAGTAGAAGGGAAGGATCCTTCCTGGGTCTGCAGGACACACTCTTCTTAGTGCACCCCAGGACCCCATTGGCCTTCTTGGCCAGCAGGGCAAAGTTGTTAAACAGTTTCTCTCAGGGCTGCATTCCAGGGCTGCAGTTGCTGTTTTCTTAGATTCCCATCCCCTCAGGTTGGCTGTGATTGATTCTTCCCTTTCCTTATGTGGCTGATTTCCTCCATCCTCCTGTAAAGCTGGAGAAGCTGACAGATTAAGAACTGGGCCTATGAAATGTCTGTGAGTGCTACACCTCGAATGGTTTGTTGAATTCATTAAAAGGAAGAGAAGGTTCTGGCAGTCTCCCATCCCTGGAGGTATTCAGGATCAGCCTTGATGAGTTCCTGGGCAGCTTGCTCTAGCTAGAGGTGTCCCTGCTGCTGGAACTGGTTCCTTGGCTGGACTGGATGACCTCTAGTTGCACTGGTCCCCTGGCTGGACTAGATGACCTCTAGTTGCAGTAGTGCCCTGGCTGGACTGGATGACCTCTAGTTGCAGTAGTCCCCTGGCTGGACTAGATGACCTCTAGTTGCAGTAGTGCCCTGGCTGGACTAGATGACCTCTAGTTGCAGTAGTCCCCTGGCTGGACTAGATGGCCTCTAGTTGCAGTAGTCCCCTGGCTGGACTGGATGACCTCCTGAGGCCTTTCCAACCCAGAGCATTCTCAGTCTCTGATCTATATCGAGCCTTACATTTGGGAGCACCTTAGGCCTCCTGCAGTTATTCTTTCTAGATGATTGTCTGTGTTTCATGATGGCTTTTGAGGGTCCCTTCCAGCCTGATGCAATCTGTGAATCTTTCTGCTGTGCCGCTTCACTGTGAATCAGTTCAGCTCTAACAGCAAAGGCACCAAATGAGAAACCTCTTAGAGCAGTGCTTAGTCTGGAGGAGCAGTGCAGTAATGATCATCAGTTGGTCCTTGGGTCAGTATTTCCACCCCCTGAGGGGTCCTTTCTTTTCTTCAGAGAGGCTTTTGTTTTGGGTAGTAATTCTGTGGGTGGTTATCTCCCTAGCTTCAGTCCAGCTGTTTTGTGGTGCTGCTAGAGGCAACTCACAGACACCCTGCAAACCCCTGACTGCTGTGTTGAGTCACTCTCCCTTTTCCCCTTACTACATCTGCAGCTGACCAGTGCAGGTCATACTGGGGTGAGTAACCTCCAGCCAGCTGACTGACCTGGGCTGTGTATCAGGCAGCAGCCCCAGAATCTCCAGCTGCAAACAGAAGGCAGTGTCTGGATCCTGTCTATTTTTAGGGCAGACTTCCTGAGGCCAGTGAAGCCTCCCCTGTGTCTGGGCAGCAGAGCATTGTCCTCAGGCATCTGCTTGGACTGCATGCCCAAAGGTTGTACCTTTGACCTGCTGCAGTTGTTCTGGGGCTACAGAAGTGCTGAGGGCACTGAACAGCTCTGATCAGGAAAGACTGAGAGAATTGGGGCCTTTTGGTCTGGAAAAAAGCAGCCTGAGGGGGATCTCAGCAGTGCTGATCAGTGCTTGCAGGGTGTCAGGAGGGTGGATTAGTGCTTGCAGGGTGTCAGGAGGGTGGATTAGTGCTTGCAGGGTGTCAGGAGGGTGGATTAGTGCTTGCAGGGTGTCAGGAGGGTGGATTAGTGCTTGCAGGGTGTCAGGAGGGTGGATTAGTGCTTGCAGGGTGTCAGGAGGGTGGATTAGTGCTTGCAGGGTGTCAGGAGGGTGGATTAGTGCTTGCAGGGTGTCAGGAGGGTGGATTAGTGCTTGCAGGGTGTCAGGAGGGTGGATTAGTGCTTGCAGGGTGTCAGGAGGGTGGATTAGTGCTTGCAGGGTGTCAGGAGGGTGGATTAGTGCTTGCAGGGTGTCAGGAGGGTGGATTAGTGCTTGCAGGGTGTCAGGAGGGTGGATTAGTGCTTGCAGGGTGTCAGGAGGGTGGATTAGTGCTTGCAGGGTGTCAGGAGGGTGGATTAGTGCTTGCAGGGTGTCAGGAGGGTGGATTAGTGCTTGCAGGGTGTCAGGAGGGTGGATTAGTGCTTGCAGGGTGTCAGGAGGGTGGATTAGTGCTTGCAGGGTGTCAGGAGGGTGGATTAGTGCTTGCAGGGTGTCAGGAGGGTGGATTAGTGCTTGCAGGGTGTCAGGAGGGTGGATTAGTGCTTGCAGGGTGTCAGGAGGGTGGATTAGTGCTTGCAGGGTGTCAGGAGGGTGGATTAGTGCTTGCAGGGTGTCAGGAGGGTGGATTAGTGCTTGCAGGGTGTCAGGAGGGTGGATTAGTGCTTGCAGGGTGTCAGGAGGGTGGATTAGTGCTTGCAGGGTGTCAGGAGGGTGGATTAGTGCTTGCAGGGTGTCAGGAGGGTGGATTAGTGCTTGCAGGGTGTCAGGAGGGTGGATTAGTGCTTGCAGGGTGTCAGGAGGGTGGATTAGTGCTTGCAGGGTGTCAGGAGGGTGGATTAGTGCTTGCAGGGTGTCAGGAGGGTGGATTAGTGCTTGCAGGGTGTCAGGAGGGTGGATTAGTGCTTGCAGGGTGTCAGGAGGGGTGATCAGTGCTTACAGGGTGGCAGGAGGGTTGATCAGTGCTTGCAGGGTGGGTGTCAGGAGGCTGGGACCAGGCTTTGTTCAGTGCCAGGACAAGGGGTAATGGACACACACCTGAATGTAGGAAGTTCCATCGAAACAGGAGGAGGAAGTTCTGTAATTCAAGGGTGCTGGAGCCCTGGAGCAGGCTGCCCAGAGAGGTGCTGGACTCTCCATCTCTGGAGATGCCCTAAACCCACCTGTGCCTGACATGTTCCTGTGTCACCTTCTCCAGGTGACACTGCCTTGACAGGGGATTTAGACTCGTTGATCTCCAGACGTCCCTTCCAACCTCTACCAGTCTGTGATTGTGAATTTAAGGCACTAACAAACAAAAGGAGGAGGGAAACCCCAACCAACCCAACCTTGTGTGCAGCTCTGCTATGACTTTTGGTTTCAGCTGAGTGAAGTAACTGCCATTGGTCACCTCTTTCAGATCCACCTGGTGCTGGCCCGCAGCAGGAACACAGTTCACGTCAGTCCCAACATCAGAGCCAACATCAATGTCTTTGTTTTCACCAAGTACTACCTGGGTGGGATTCCACCTTCCCTACGGGCACAGTGAGTACCTGCAGCAGTGCACAACACAGAGCTGTGTGGGGCAGCTCTGGCCTTGAGCAGTTTCTTTGCTGCTTTGTGATGGGTTCCATGTGTGGTGTGAAAGTAACCAGCAGCTCAAAAACCATCCTGGCTTGGCTTTATTGGCTAGCAGTGGGAGCTTCACTGGGCTGGATCCTGATGCTGGGGTTTGAGCAGCAGGAAGTATGTAGTATGTAGAAAGCTGAAGAGGAGGCAGCAGTGTGCCCAGGTGGGCAGCAGAGCCAATGGCATCCTGGGCTGGCTCAGGAGCAGTGTGGGCAGCAGGACAAGGGAGGTTCTTCTGCCCCTGTGCTCAGCACTGCTCAGGACACACCTTGAGTGCTGTGTCCAGTTCTGGACTCCTCCATTCAAGAGAGATGTTGAGGTGCTGGAAGGTGTTGAGAGAAGGGCAGCAAGGCTGGGGAGGGGCCTGGAGCACAGCCCTGTGAGGAGAGGCTGAGGGAGCTGGGGGTGTGCAGCCTGCAGAAGAGGAGGCTCAGGGCAGAGCTCATTGCTGTCTGCAGCTCCCTGCAGGGAGGCTGTAGCCAGGTGGGGTTGGGCTCTGCTGCCAGGCAGCCAGGGACAGAACAAGGGGACACAGCCTCAAGCTGTGCCAGGGCAGGTCTAGGCTGGATGTTAGGAGGAAGTTGTTGGCAGAGAGAGTGATTGGCATTGGAATGGGCTGCCCAGGGAGGTGGTGGAGTGGCTGTGCCTGGAGGGGTTGAAGCCAAGCCTGGCTGGGGCACTTAGGGCCATGGTCTGGTTGGTTGGGCAGGACTGGGTGCTAGGTTGGGCTGGATGAGCTTGGAGCTCTCTTCCAACCTGCTTGATTCTGTGATTCTGTGTTGCCCTGGACAGCCTGATCTGGTTGAAGATGTCCCTGCTTGCTGCAGAGGGCACTGGACTAAATGACCTTGGGAGGTCCTTCACAACCCAGACCATTCTGTGTGTGTGCAGGAAGGTTGCTCTTGTTCTGCTTTACCATTTCTTACTTTCTCACCATTTACAAGCTCCTCTGCTGGAATGTACTCTGAAATACCAGGCTGCTGAGCTCTTTTGTTTCCCTCCTTCCACTCCCTGAAACCAGCTTTAATATATCCACACCTCCGTTCCGGGGCTGCATGAAGAATGTGAAAAACCCTAGCACTGCATCTGTGATTTTTGATGAGACTGTTGGAGTCAGCAAGAAATGTTCAGATGACTGGAAGGTAACTAACAGAGTGCCTTAAAAACTGCTGCTGCACTTCACAGGCTCTAGTTGGTTTCTAACTGTGAGCCACTATGCTTCACTTAGGGCAAAAGTCCTATTTGGTTAACGTGATGGTTATTAAAGAAGAGAAAGTGCAAGGTCCTGCAACTGGGACAGGGCAATCTCAAGCAGAAATCCAGGCTGGGTGAGGAATAGCTCAAGAGCAGCCTGGAGGAGAAGGCCTTGGGGGTGTCAGTTGGTGCCAAAGTGCCCAGCAGCCAGCACTGGTCACTGGCAGCCCAGAGCCAGCTGTGTGCTGGCTGCAGCCAGAGCAGGGAGAGCAGCAGCACAAGGAGGGGATTCTGCCCCTCTGCTCTGTTCAGCCCTCACCTGCAGCACTGCCTCCAGCTCTGGGAACCCAGCACAAGGACCTGGAACTGTGTGAGAAGGTCCAGATGATGCCATAAAGATGATCCTAGGGCTGAAGAAGCTCCCCTGTGGGGACAGGCTGGGAGAGTTGGGGCTGTTCAGCCTGGAGAAGAGAAGGCTGCAGGGAGACCTTAGAGCAGCCTTGCAGTACCTGCAGGGGCTGCAGGAGAGTTGGGGAGTCAAAACAAGGTCTGGGAGTGACAGGATGAGGAACAATGGATTGGAACTGGAAGTTGAGAGGTTGAGACTGGAGATGAAGAAGGAATTCCTTGCAGTGAGGGTGGTGAGACACTGGAACAGATTGCCCAGGGAGGTTGTGGATGTCCCCTCCCTAGAGCTGTCAAAGGCCAGGTTGGATGAGACTTTGATCAACCTGGGCTAATGGGAGGTGTCCCTGCCCATCCTGAAGGTCCCTTCCAACCCATTCCAGGAGCCTGTGAATTTCCCTGCAGGCCATTCTGCTGCACAGAGCCCTGCCCTCCATGCTCTGTATCTGTGTTCCTTCTCCTGTATCAAAGCCTGTTTGGTTCAAACAGGCCCAGGTGTATTCTGTGCTGTCACACAGTTCCAGTTGTGTAGCTCCTCTGTACAGCTCCATGCTGCTGAGCTATTCCTCCAGCTGCTCACTTTTGTGTCCCCAAAGCCACCAAATCAATGCAGAGAGGAGCTGGAGACTAACAGCAGGTGACACTCACCCAGCCTCATCTCCTTTTATTGTTTCTCAGCTCATTCTTAGTGCTGGTGAAACCACTGCAGGCCTTTGTTCTGCACTGAAATCCTTGTTCAGGCTTTGCCTCAGGCTTGGCTTTGGCTGGAGCTGGTCTGTGTTGAGTAGGACACTTGGCCCACGTTGCTGCTTCTGCTGCTCAGAAGGAAGCAGACTGACAGCACAATTCTCTCTCTTTCAGCTCATCAGGTCTGCAGCTTTCTCCAGGAAGGGAACACTGAGCCTGAGTGCAGCAGGATTCCCATTTCCCAAGGATTTCCAAGTTGGCTTTGGCTTCCAGACCATGGCATCGACTGGAACACTCTTCAATTACAACCTCTGGGTATGAAACATGTTCAAGTTAGAATCTGTGGCTGCTTTTCTTTCTGGCCCAGCCATGGCTGCTGGTGACTCAGTTTGGCCTCAGTTGGTGTCATAAAACCTCACCTAGATCCCTGTGGTTTAAAATCATCTCTTCACCATGGCAGCTTGCTTGGCATAGGCCAGGGGAACTCATCCTGGGAATTTCTTCACCTAATCAACAATTAATTGGACAAGCAACTGAGCCTTGAGCTTGAGCCTTCTGCAGAGTAGCTCATGCATAGTGACACCACCATCCCAGGAAGAGAATGGTTAACTCACTGCTGTCTGGACATTCTTCTCAGGACAAACTGCCATGCTGCCCACCCAGGAAGGTGACCATGATCAAACATGCAGAGAAGAGGCCAGCAGGATTAGGGAAGGGATTGTTCCCCTGGACTCAGCACTGGCAAGGCCACACCTTGAATCCTGGATTCAGTTTTGGGCACTGAAAGGCATTGAGGTGTTAGAGCAGGTCCAGAGAAGGGCAATGAAGCTGGTGAGGGGTTTGGGGAAGAGGTCTAATGAGGAGAGGCTGAGACAGCTGGGGTTGTATAGTCTAGAGAAGGAGAGGCTGCAGGGAGACCTTAGAGCAGCCTTCCAGTACCTGAATGGACTAAGGGAGAGCTGGGAGGGACTCTTTACAAGATCCTGTAGTTATAGGATGGAGGGGACTGGACTGAAGCTGGAAGAGGGGAGACTGAGACTGGAGATTAGGAAGAAATTCTTTGCAGTGAGGGTGGTGAGACACTGGCACAGGTTGCCCAGAGAAGTTGTGGAGGCTCCAAGTGTTGAATGCCAGTTTGGATGAGGCCTTGAGCAAGCTGGGGGAGTGGGAGGTGTCCCTGCCTGATTTCAGGGGATTTACAACTCTGCACAAATTAGAAGCCCCCAGCACAAGAAGGACATGGAACTGTTGGAGAGGGTCCAGAGGAGGCCACCAAGATGCTCAGAGAGCTGCAGCAGCTCTGCTCTGAGGACAGGCTGAGAGAGTTGGGGCTCTGTTACCTGGAGAAAGCTTCCAGGAGACCTTGGAGTGGCCTTGCAGTGTCTGAAGGGGGCTCCAGGAGGGCTGGGGAGGGACTATTGACAAGGTCTGGTGATGCCAGGAGGAGGAGGAATGGGTTTGAATTGGCAGAGGGGAGACTGAAAGTGGATGTTAGGAAAGGGTTCTCTGCAGTGAGGGTGATGAGACACTGGCACAGGTTGAGGGTGATGAGACACTGGCACAGGTTGAGGGTGGTGAGACACTGGCACAGGTTGCCCAGGGAGGTTGTGGTGCACAGAAGCACAGAATGTGATCAAAGATCACATTCTGTGCTTCTGTGCTCCACAACCTCCCTGGAGGTGTTCAAGGCCAGGTTGGATGAGACCTTGAGCAACCTGTTCTAGTGGGAGATGTCCCTGCCTATGGCAGGGGGTTGGAACTGGATGACCTTCAAGGTCCCTTCCAACCCATTCTAGGTGTCTGTATTACCTGGTACTGGGGAACTGGATGACCTTCAAGGTCCCTTCCAACCCATTCTAGGTGTCTGTATTACCTGGTACTGCATGAGTGGGAAACTTTCTAGTGTAAGGCAGTGCCTTTCCCATCAGAGCAGTGAGAACTGCATCCATGACCACGTCAAGGAGAGCTAAAGCCATCTGCATTTACTTGATCATGGTGTGGGACTCTCTTCCAGCCAAACATCCTTACCATCTACCTGAGCCCTGGTTCTGTAACTGCAAAGGTGGGAGAGAAGGAAATCAACCTGGAGCAGCCATATGAAGATGGATCAGTGCATTATGTGACAGTCATAAAAGCAGACAACAAGTGAGTCCAGGCCTTTCTCTGATCCTTTCATGCTGTTGGAGGAAGAAGAGTGAACATTTCTGTGAGTTGTTCTTTGGGTGCTGGCTTGGTTTGAGCTAGAACAGAACCTTGACAGGTACACAGCTGAAAGTGACCTCTGCTAGTAGAGGATGCTGAAAGAATGAAGCAGGAGGAGGCTTTGGAGGTTATGAATGTAAGTGGTGGTGCCTGGGGTGTTCCTGCTGCACATCACTGCCTCCTTCCTGGGCTGTCTGAGCTCTCACTGCTTGTCAAGCTGCAGTGTTGGAGCTCTTCCCCTGCCCATTGCCTTTACCTCTGTCACTAAGTTAGACACCCACCCAGCACAGGTGGTTAGAGGCCTGTGGAAGATGTCACTACTGCATCTTGTTCTATCATAAATGGTCTGTGATGTAGATACCAGAAGAGACAATTTCCTGAGGGCCTCCTAACTCCTCCTGATGTCTGTGGAGCACGGAAAGCGTTTGGAATTGTGATGGTTTGGGTGTCCCCTGCCCCCCCACACTTTAGAACTCACCCAGACTAGACTCAGTCAGCTCTGGAAATATGAATGAAGCTTATATTTACAGCTGGCACAATGTACAAGCAGATAGTTACAGTACATACAGTCATAGACAGAAATAGACAAGGGAAAAAAGGTAATACAGAAACACAACTCCCCTCCCAGAAACCTGAGTCCCCAGGAGGGGCTCTCAACCACCCCTCACCTTCCCCCTGCCCCTCTCAACCTTACCCCAGTCCCAAGGAAGAATGGAGGTTCGGCCAAGAGGATTAAGAAGCGAAGGTGAATCAGCAAAGCAAAGGAGGGTGAGGTTAGAAAGCAGGATGGAGCCCACCCAGCAGCCCCAGCTCTCCCCAGCAGGCGAAGAGCTGAGAGCACAGCCCAGAGCCAAAGTGCCCCAGCGAAGTGCAGAGCAAAAGTGACTTTATCTAATGTTTTGCTTTCCCTTTTTTACACATCCCAGCAAGACTGTGAGGGAAGCAGACCTCACCATTGTTTTCATTTCTCAGCCTATGATCTAATTCTCACCAAAACATTCTAGCCAGGCTCAAACTAGCACAGGAATGATTGGTGTCCAGAGACTGTTTTGACACAGAGGATGAAATCCTGTCCCTTAGCTGCCAGGGAGAGTCCTTTCCTGAATTCCTGCTGGAGCAGGATGCCACTGTAGGACTGAAGTGTCACCTTCAGCTCTCGCCCCGTGCTGCAGAGCACTTCCATAGCAGTGAGCACGCACTGAGAACACGGCAGGAGTGAGCTAAGGAAGCTCTAGCAGAGTTACCCTGTAACAAGTAGACACCTCTGGCAAGTGGTCCCTTGTCTACATTTAGGTTCATGACTCTTTCTTTGGGTCTCATGCTTGTTTGTCTTCTCTTGGTTTCAGAGTCCACCTACTGGTTGATGACAAAGCAGCAGCAGCAGCAGCAGTTGACTCTCCAAGAGCACGGGCACTGATTGAACCTATCAGATTTGGTGGAGATGATTTTGAAGGCTGCATCTCAAACATCTTCATAAAAAGGTACTTGGCCTAGAAAGGTTTGAGTTTTGTCAATTTGGGCCTCTTTTATTCATATTAAAATCACTTTATGCTAAATTGCTCTTCTGTATCTCCCTGGAAGTGTTCAAAGCCAGGTTGGATGAGGCCTTGAGCAACCTTAGCCTAGTGGAAGTTGTTTCTGCCCACGGTGGGGGGTTGGAACTGGATGATCTTTAAGGTCCCTTCCAATCCAAACCACTCTAGGATGCTGTGAAGCCTTCATGAGTGCATAACATAGACCTAAATATTCTTCTATCCAGGCAGATAACAGATGGCATCAGGTTGTAAGCAGATCTGCTCTGCAGATGGCAATGGAATTTTTGTCCTGGTCCTGAGTTAGCAAGACTTAATGTTGCCATTTCTTGCTGGGTTTCATAGAATCACAGTCTGGGTTGGGTTGGAAGGGACCTTAAGGATCATCTAGTTCACCCCTCCTGCCATGGGCAGGGACTCTTCCTACTGGATCAGCTTTCTCAAGGCACATCCAACCTGATTTTCAACACTTGCAGGATTTAAGCCTCCACAACTTCTCTGAGCAACCTGCTCCAGTGCCTCACCACCTTCATGGGCAAAAATTGCTTCCTAATGTCTGATTTCAATCCAGCTTCTTCCAGTTTGAAGCCATTGGCACTCCATGCCTCTGCAGAAGTCCCTCCCCAGCTCTCCTGCAGCCCCTTCAGGTACTGGAAGGCTTCTCTAAGGTCTCCCTGGAGCCTTCTTTTCCCCAGACTGACCACCCCCACTGGTTTTGCACAATTAACCAGTTAATTTTTGAGGTCTGATCCAGAAATCTGATTCACTTGAGGCTGCTGTCAATTTTTCCTCTCCCTCTCCCTCCCCCCCCACTGGCAATATTGGTCTGGTTTGCTTTTTAATTCAACAGCTTCTACCAAAAGCCCTTTGATTAGGAGTGATGAGAACCATAGAACCATAGAAAGTTTGGGGTTGAAAGGGGCCTTTCAAGGTCATCTGGTCCAACCCCTCTCTTCAGAGAGCAAGGACATAGAATCATAGAATCAAGCAGGATGGAACATACCTCCAAGCTCATCCAGTCCAACCTAGCACCCAGCCCTGACCAATCAACCAGACCAGAGAACACAACAGCAGAGTTTTTCCACAGCCATAAAGAAAGGGGCAGAACCAGGACAGCTGTGAAGAGTTTTTGTAGCATTGGACCAACCTTTTCCACTGAAAAACAGAAGTTGGAGCTTGGCCATCAGCTGACTGGGCAATCCAGTTTGCCCAGGAGAGTTTTGCACTGTGTTTTAACACCTCCTGCTTTCATCACTCCAGGACAGGGCAGCTCCCTGAGGTTCAGAATCTTGTTAACTACACTGCAAAGTCTGGAGTGTCCCTCGGAGCCTGCCGCGGAGCCCAGAGCTTGGAACCACTTCTGCTGAAGGACTTCAGACATTATCCCAGGGCTAAGATGCTCAAGGTATGCTTGTTCCAGCTGCCATCTGCACTCCTTATTATCATGGAATTCTGATGTTGAGGTGGAGCCTCTTGGGCACCATCTTCAGCCTGGAGAAGAAAAGGCTTCGAGGAGACCTTGGAGTGGCCTTCCAGTAGCTGAAGGGAGTTACAGGAGGGCTGAGGAGGGACTACTGACAAGGGCTTGTAATGGGTTTAAACTAGCAGAGGAGCCCAGAACTGGACACAGCACTCAAGGTGTGGCAGAAGGGAGATTCAAACTAGATGTTAGGAAGGAGTTCTTTAGAGTGAGGGTGGTGAGACACTGGCACAGGTTGAGGGTGGTGAGACACTGGCACAGGTTGCCCAGGGAGGTTGTGGAGCACAGAAGCACAGAATGTGATCAAAGATCACATTCTGTGCTTCTGTGCTCCACAACCTCCCTGAAGGTGTTCAAGGCCAGGTTGGTTGAGTCCTTGAGTGACCTGTTCAAGTGGGAGGTGTCCCTGCCTATGGCAGGGGGTTGGAACTGGCTGAGCTTAGAGGTCCTTTCCAACCTAAACCATTCTGTGATTCTCTTATCCACATTGTTCCTTGTCCTGTCACTGGGCACCACTGAACACAGCTTCACCTTGACACCCACACCTCAGATATCTACAAACACTGATGAGATCCTCTCTTAGCCTTTTCTCTAAGACCCCTGAGTCCAACCAGCAACCCAACCCCACCATGGCCACTAAACCATATCCCCAACTGCCATGGCCACAGGTTTCTTGAACACCTCCAGGGATGGGCACTCCACCACCATCCTGGGCAGCCTCTGCTAATTCCTGACCACTTCTGCACCAAAGACATTTTTCCTCCTCTCCAACCTAACCCTCCCCTGGCACAAGTTCAGGACATTTCCTCTCATTGTGTCACCTGATACTAGGGAGCAGAGACCAACACCTACATGGCTCCAATCTCCTCTTAGGCAGTTGTAGGGAGCAGTGAGGTCTGCCCTCAGCTTCCTCTTCTCCACATTAAACAGCACCAGCTCCTTCAGCCTTGGTATTGATACCAAGGCTGTGTCTGCACAGCCATGGTTTGTAGAACTGAGACTCAAATGTTGTTATTTTCCTTCCATCTCACACCTGAAGCAAGTTCTTGCTGTGATGAAGTCCCCTGCAAAACCTGTCCAGGGTGATAACAGCTTCTCAGTCATTTGGAGAAGGCCTTTCCTGCTTCAGGTGGAACTCATAAATGTGTAGATTGAAATCTTGGAGGTTTTTGTGTGCATGCACAGTTAAATGTTTCAATTCTATCCTACAGGATGAAGAGTTCCTTGATTATTTGAAAGCTGCTGATGTGCAAACCCAGCACAGCTCCACTTCACCTGCCCAGTCCAGTGTCAGCAGTGAAGCACATCTCCTTGGAAGCACCCCCAGCACCTTCATAGCCTACATGATTTCTGCACCTGCAGCTACAGACAGGTGATGCAAATGTTCATACAGAGATTGGCTTGGGTGGAAAAGTCCTGTTCAATATCTTTATTGATGATCTGGACCAGAGGATTGAGTCCAGCATCAGTCAGTTTGCAGATGACACCAAGCTAGGAGCAGCTGTGGAGCTGTTGGAGGGTAGCAGAGCCCTGCAGAGGGACCTGGCCAGGCTGGATGGGTGGGCAGAGGCCAAGGGGATGAGATTGAACAAGGCCAAGGGCAGGGTTCTACACTTTGGCCACAACAACCCCAAGCAGCACTACAGGTTGGGGACAGAGTGGCTGAGAGCAGCCAGGCAGAGAGGGAGCTCGGGGTGCTGGCAGAGAGGAGCTGAA
>WAAF01003735.1:43113-62998 GCA_013400475.1 Tricholaema leucomelas | reverse complement strand
GAAGGGCAGCAATGCTGGGGAGGGGCCTGGAGCACAGCCCTGTGAGGAGAGGCTGAGGGAGCTGGGGGTGAGCCTGGAGGAGAGGAGGCTCAGGGCAGAGCTCATTGCTGTCTGCAGCTCCCTGCAGGGAGGCTGTAGCCAGGTGGGGTTGGGCTCTGCTGCCAGGCAGCCAGGGACAGAAGAAGGGGACACAGCCTCAAGCTGTGCCAGGGCAGGTCCAGGCTGGATGTTAGGAGGAAGTTGTTGTCAGAGAGAGTGATTGGCATTGGAATGGGCTGCCCAGGGAGGTGGTGGAGTGGCTGTGCCTGGAGGTGTTGAAGCCAAGCCTGGCTGGGGCACTTAGTGCCATGGTCTGGTTGGTTGGCCAGGGCTGGGTGCTAGGTTGGGCTGGCTGAGCTTGGAGCTCTCTTCCAGCCTGCTTGGTTCTATGATTCTATGTCCTTTAGGATCATCAAGTCCAAACATTCATTTTCTCTATTCTCCTAATACCTGAATTGTCAAAGCTATTTGAGTTGATGAGTGCCAGGGGTCAGGATGTCCTTACTCCTGCTGTCTTGGCACATGGCAGAAGAGCACTTCAGGCATTTTTCTTCTGTGCTAACTTTTACCCAAACTGGCCAGAATGACTTGGATGTGGTGAACAATCACAGTGCATACTGATGCCAAGTGCTGAGCCTGAGTATGTCAACATCCATCCACATTCCAAGGTGCAGGCCCTGTAGGATGCTGCTTGCACCCAAAAGCTCTGCTGGGTTTCACAATGGACTTCCACTGCCATGTTTCATAGAATGGGTTGGGTTGGAAGGGACCTTGAAGCTCATCCAGTTCCAACCCCCTGCCACAGGCAGGGACATCATCTCCCACTAGAACAAGTTGCTCAAAGTCTCATCCAACCTGGCCTTGAACACCTTCAGGGAGGTTGTGGAGCACAGAAGCACCCAATGTGATCTTTGATCACATTGGGTGCTTCTGTGCTCCACAACCTCCCTGGGAAACCTGTGCCAGTGTCTCACCACCCTCAACCTGTGCCAGTGTCTCACCACCCTCAACCTCTGCCAGTGTCTCACCACCCTCACTGCAAACAATTTCTTCCTCACATCCACTTTCAATCTCCCCTCTGTCACTTCAAACCCATTCCTCCTCCTCCTCTTGGCATTCCCAGACCTTGTCAATAGTCCCTCTCCAGCCCTCCTGGTTCCCCCTTCAGATCCTGCAAGGCCACTCCAAGTCTCCTGGAATCCTTCTCTTCTTCAGGCTGCAGAGCCCCAACTCTCCCACTCTGTGCCCACAGGAGAGCTTCTCCAGTCCTCTGATCATCTTTGTGGCCTCCTCTGGACCCTCTCCAACAGTTCCACATCCTCGTGCTGGGGGCACCAGACCTGGCTGCATTTCTCTTCTGTGGAGCACAGGCAGACTGCAGCTCCCTGAGCCCAGGCTGTCAATGCTCCTCTTTTTCACCACAGGTTACACTTTTCTGTAGAGGTCCGGACTCAGTCCTCAAGAGGATCAATACTTTTCCTGGAGAACAGGTCTGAGGACTCTCACATGGCTCTCTACATTTCAAAAGGACATTTTGTCTTCTCATTTGGCTCTGGAGGAAGAAGAACCAAAATCAGAAGCAGTGCTAAATACAACGATGGGCAGTGGCACACTGTGAGTATGTAGCAGGGAGGTGAGGGCACAACTGACATCCAGCAGGAGCAGCAAACTTCTGTTTTAAGGCAGTAGAACTTTGATTTTGGTCATCTGAAGTTTATTGTGGTGCCTACAGGTTTCTGTGGTTAACATGGATCTGGTTTAGGAGGCCTTAGAGAGGCTGAAGCCCTCAGCATTGTTGTTTGCAGTTTAGATGCTGCATCAATGTGGTGTTGAATGGGGATAAAAAGCTCCAGGGGCTCTCTTTGGCCTTAGGGCTTTGCACTCATAGAGTTCCCAGCAGGATGGGGGTTGGAAAGGACCTCTGGAGATCATCCAGTCCAACCTCCCCAGCTAAAGCAGGGCCACCCACAGCAGCTTGCCCAGGAGCACAATGTCCAGGTGGGTTTGGAATCTCTCCAGAGAAGGAGACTCCATAACCTCTGCAGGGCTCAGCACCCTCACCCCACGGAAGTTTCTCCTCCTGCTCAGGTGGAACCTCCTGGGTTCCAGTTTGTGCCCATTGCCCCTTGTCCTGACAAGAGCTTGGCCCCATCCTGTTGCCCCCCAGCCTTTACTGAGCAGCACTGAGGATGTGGCCATGTGTCAGACGAGCTCTGATGTTTGCCCCCCGGGCAGGTGGTGGTCAGCCTGGAGGGGCAGAGCCTGCGCCTGGTTGTCGACGGCCTGAGGGCGCAGCATGGGAGCTTACCAGAGAACTCTGCCACCAGCTTTGGGCCTCCAGTCTACGTGGGAGGGCTGCCATGGCTGCACAGACAGGTAAACAGGTCACACATGCCCCCCACCCTGCACTCCCTGCACCTCTCAGCCTTGCTGTCCAGACCTGCCCTGCTGCCAACCCCTGGGGACGTTTCCAAGCGCTGAGTGAGCACCACCTGTGGCTGCTGTTTGCAGCTGTCCACCCCAGCTGGCTTTGCTCACCTGTCCCCACTGCCCTCAGCAGCTCCTGCACTTCCAGCATGTGTTGATGAGAGTCTGAGGGCAGCCATGTGCTGCTTTTATTTCTCTTCAGAAAAATAGGAAAAGACCAAAGTCTTTTGGAAGCAGAAGTGGAGAAGAGAAGGCTCTGGGGACAGACTGAGAGAGTTGAGGCTGTTCAGCCTGGAGAAGAGAAGGCTCCAGGGAGACCTCAGAGAAGCCTGAAGGGCCTACAGGAGAGCTGGGGAGGGACTTTTGACAAGGACTGGGAGCGACAGGATGAGGAATAATGGCTTTGACCTGGGAGAGGGGAGTCTGAGACTGGAGATGAGGAAGAAATTATGCCAGTGAGGGTGGTGAGACACTGGCACAGGTTGCTCAGGAAGGCTGTGGTTGCCCCTCCCTGGAGGTGTCCAAGACCAGGCTGGCTGAGGCCCTGAGCAAGCTGGGCTGGTGGGAGGTGTCTCTGCCCTTCCATCCTGGCAGGGGGGGTTGGAGCTGGATGATCCTGAAGGTCCCTTCCAACTCAACCCACTCTGTGATTCTAGGACCTCCAGGAATACTCTTCCCACAGAACATTTAGCTCCATGGGCTGAGCAGTGAGCTGTAGAGAAGCAAAGGCATCCCCTCCCAAGGAATGCAGCACTGGATTCTGCTGTGAATGCTGTGGGGGTCCTGCTGCCCTAAAACTTGGGCATTTTATAATGTCAGATTTGACTAAACAACCTCTTAGGAAGGGAAAGGTGAGCTTGAGGTGTCCCTGCTCCTGTTGAGGTGTCTTTGACACCTCCTCAGAGGCCTCTGTCCTGCAAGCAGGAGTGGCAGTCACTCAGAATCAGCTGTTGCTGTGCTGGCTTGAGCTGGTTTGCACAGACTTTGCAAGACAGAGAACCCCAGAGAGCCAGGTGGGAAGGGACCCCAGAGTGGCAGGTGGGAAGGGACCCCAAGGACCATCTGCTCCAGCAGCTGAACTGCAGAGCTGAGCTGATGGCACAGCTCCCTGCCAGGCTGAGCCTTCAGACTGCCCCATGCAGGGCACTCCACAGCTCCCCTTGGGAGATGATTCCAGCCTCTGACTGTTCCCAGGGGCAAACATTTTCTCCAGCAGTCCCATGGGAATGTCCCCAGCAGCAACTTGTCCCTATTGCCCCTTGGCTTTTCCAGGTGACTCCTTGTGCACAGGGAGTCTCCATGCTGCTGGCAGCCTCCCTTCATGTCCTGGTGCATGGGGACGAGGTCTGCCCTGAGCCTTCTCCTCTGCAGACTGCACCACCTCAGCTCTCAGCCTCTTCTCCCCACAGGGCAGGGCTGCCAGGCCTCTGAGCATCCTCCTGGCCCTTCTGGCACACTTTCACTTTCTTTCCTGCATCAGAGGTGGGGGTTGGGAGCCTTTAGTGCCAGCTGACTTCCTGCAGCCCAGCAGCAGCACTGCACCTTCTTACCAAGACAGTGCCTGCTGTGCTGTTGTGTTCATGGCTTGAAATATGCTTCCAGAATATGCCAACAAAGAGTTTCAAAGGCTGCCTGAGGAATTTGAAGATGAATGGAGAACTCCTGAAGGCACCCCAGCAAAAAAATGGTGTGCTTCCATGTCTGGATGTTGCCATGGACACAGGGATTTATTTCTTTGATGAAGGAGGATACCTCACCATTGGTAAGCTGTGTGATGTATGGAATGATGTCCTAAGTGTGTACCTGCAAGGCTTTTTTCAGGTGATGTTCCTATTAACTAAGATCCTCTTCCCACTGTCCCATTCTCCACAGGCAATCTGCTCTTGGCTTTGGATTTTAGGATTGTGTTTAGCATTCGGCCAAGGAGTCCAGCAGGGACTCTCCTGCATGCTGGAAGCAAGCAAGACAGCTACCTGGGTGTTTACATGGCAGGAGGAAAGGTAGGAGCAGGCTCTGCTTCCCTTTCTGCTGCACTGCCCTCCTTCAGCCAGAGGCATCCTGACCTTCAGCTCTGGGCTCAAGCTGGCAGGCAGTGTTAGAATAGAATTGAATAGGATCAACCAGGTTGGCAGAGAGCTCCAAGCTCATCCAGCCCAACCTAGCACCCAGCCCCGGCCAACCAACCAGACCATGGCACTAAGTGCCCCAGCCAGGCTTGGCTTCAACACCTCCAGGCACAGCCACTCCACCACCTCCCTGGGCAGCCCATTCCAATGCCAATCACTCTCTCTGACAACAACTTCCTCCTAACATCCAGCCTAGACCTGCCCTGGCACAGCTTGAGGCTGTGTCCCCTTCTTCTGTCCCTGGCTGCCTGGCAGCAGAGCCCAACCCCACCTGGCTACAGCCTCCCTGCAGGGAGCTGCAGACAGCAATGAGCTCTGCCCTGAGCCTCCTCTTCTGCAGGCTGCACACCCCCAGCTCCCTCAGCCTCTCCTCACAGGGCTGTGCTCCAGGCCCCTCCCCAGCCTTGCTGCCCTTCTCTGGACACCTTCCAGCACCTCAACATCTCTCTTGAATTGAGGAGTCCAGAACTGGACTGATCTGCTGGAGGGGTAGGAAGGCTCTGCAAAGGGACCTAGCCAGGCTGGATCCATGGAATGAGACCAATGGGATGAGGGTCAACAATGCCAAGTGCAGGGTCCTTCACTTGGGTCACAACAACCCCAGGAATGCTCCAGGGCTGCAAAGTGCCCAGGACCTGGAGGTGCTGGTTGATAATAGCCAAAGATGAACCAGCACCTGGAGTCCTGGCTTCAGTTTTGTGCCCCTCACTGCATGAAGGACATTGAGGGAATGAAGCAGGTCCAGAGAAGGGGAACAAAGCTGGAGAAGGGTCTGGAGAACAGGGCTGGGGAGGAGCAGCTGAGGGAGCTGGGGGGGGGTAGTGTGGAGCAGAGGAGGCTGAGGGCAGAGCTCATTGCTCTCTGCAGCTCCCTGAGAGGAGGCTGCAGTTGGGTGGGGGTTGGGCTCTGCTCCCTAGGATCAGATGCTAGAAGGAGAAGAAATGTCCTGAAATTGCACCAGGGCAGGGTTAGATTGGAGAGGAGGAAAAATGTCTTTGGTACAGAAGTGGTCAGGGATTGGCAGAGGCTGCCCAGGGAGGTGGTGGAGTGCCCATGGCTGGAGGTATTGCAAGAAGCTGTGGCCATGGCACCTGGGGCCAAGGTTTGGTGGCCATGGTGGGGGTGGGTTGCTGGTTGGACTGGGTGAGCTTAGAGGTCTTGTCCAACTGAAACAATTCCATGACTCTATATCATCTCCTGGGATTCCATTAGGGTAACTTAGTTCTCTCTTGGAGAGGATAACTTCTAAGTTCTATATCCCAAGACTGTCACTGTCACCTGAGATAAAGCCCAAGCATCCCCAGCTCAGGAAGCTTCTCACAGGGCTGTAGTTTCCTGTTGCTACTTTGGGTTTTGGGTTGATTGATTGTTTTTTTTTCACATTAATTAATGTCCCATTTTTCCAGGTCGTTGTGGCTGGGAATCATGGTGCTGGAGAGTTCCAGACATCAGTGACACCTAAGCACCCTCTGACTGATGGCCAGTGGCACACTATTGCAGGTACATGGTGTCGTGCCAGGCCTCCTGAAGCTCTGAAAGGCTGCTGGGCACAGCTCTGCAGCTCCAGGCTTTCACTGAGCACTTCCCTGCTGTTCACTCTGGGAACACTCTTTAGGCCAAGGCAGCTGTCTCAAGTTAATTGAAGGGTCTGTACAAGATGGACTTTGGGGGGCTGTATTTAGCCCCAGAGGACCTGGATGTGTCCATCTGAATAAAGACTCTTTTTCCCCATGAGTTCAGTGTCCAGCCCTGATGCTGTTTAAAAGCTCTCCCTGGAGCTGTGAAGTGTGCTCACTGTCCTGCTTCTTTGCAGTCTCTCAGAAGGAGAACGTGGTGCAGCTGGAGCTGGGCACACAGAGCAACTACACCACTGTGCCTCTGCCTTCTCCTCCTCCCCGTGGGCATCAGCCACTCTACTTTGGCAAAATTCCAGGTAATCCCAGAATGCCATCTGGGAAGGGACCCCCCAGGACCCTCTGTCCACCCCTTCCAGCTCACAGCAGAGCTGAGCTGAGCTGCCCAGCTCCCTGCCAGGCTGAGCCTTCAGACTGCCCCATGCAGGGCACTCCACTGCTCCCCTTGGGAGATGATTCCAGCCTCTGACTGTTCCCAGGGGCAAACATTTTCTCCAGCAGTCCCATGGGAATGTCCCCAGCAGCAACTTGTCCCTATTGCCCCTTGGCTTTTCCAGGTGACTCCTTGTCCACAGGGAGTCTCCATGCTGCTGGCAGCCTCCCTTCATGTCCTGGTGCATGGGGACGAGGTCTGCCCTGAGCCTTCTCCTCTGCAGACTGCACCACCTCAGCTCTCAGCCTCTTCTCCCCACAGGGCAGGGCTGCCAGGCCTCTGAGCATCCTCCTGGCCCTTCTTGCACACTTTCACTTTCTTTCCTGCATCAGAGGTGGGGGTTGGGAGCCTTTAGTGCCAGCTGACTTCCTGCAGCCCAGCAGCAGCACTGCACCTCCTTACCAAGACAGTGCCTGCTGTGCTGTTTTCTCCTGCAGTCCCATGGGCATGTCCCCAGCAGTAACTTGCCCCCATCACCCCTTGCCTTTGCCGTGGCACTCCCTGTGCAGAGGGAGTCTCCACCCTCCTGGCAGCCTCCTTATTGCCTGTCACTTCTCCACATGTCTAACTGGCTTGCCTTCCTTTCCTAAACAAAGGTCTTGTCCTTGCCTGGAGTTCCTACATCACATATTCAGGGTTCTCAAACAGTGGAGAAGGCTGCCCAGGGAGGTGGTTGGATCCTCAGCCTTGGTTGGAAGATGCAGAGCTGTGGTGCTGAGTGGGACATGGTTTAACATCAGATTGGCAGAGAAGGGTTGGACTCAGTGATCTGACAGGGCTCTGCCAACCCAAACAACTCTGTGCTTCTATCATCTCCCTCTTTTGGCAGCCTTGCAAGAATTCCTGCTCTTCAAAGCCATTCTCATTTCATTATCTTGCCCTTTCTCCCTTGTGTTTTGGTAGCACTTTTGGACACCCTGTGGCTTCCAGTTCAAGATCCCTTCTCTGGCTGTCTGCGGAACATTCACCTCAACGACAAACGTCTCTCCAGCAGGAGGCTTTCGGAGGCTCACGGTGCGGTGAGCTTGCAGGGCTGCCCGGCAGAGTGACTTTGCTTGCACACACGCACCAGTGGGGGCTGCTGAGGCGCTGTGTGGATCCCTGCTGCATCAGGTCCCCTTTGGCTGGTCAGCGCTGTCACCAGGCTGGTTGGTGAGCAAGAGCAGCCTCTGGATGTGGATGGTGTCAGAGCAGATGAAAAGTCTTTGCTCTGATAAACTCCCTCTTCCATGTAAACTGACGATCAAGGTAATCCACTGTGCAGAAAGCATCGTTGTGTAGACCCTGCTGGGCCAAATTCTGCTCTCCTGCACCACAGCACAGACTTGAGTCACTCCAGTGTCTTCATTTCAGAGCCTTACCCTTAGGGCTGCTCACCTGGAGAGCAAATTTGCTCCACTACTATAAGGAATTTTACACAAGTAGAAATCTCTTTGTTCTGATTGCTGTTTATACAGAAATGTACTTTGATGGTCAAAGTAATAATAATGATAATTAATAATCTAAATGGAGTTTGAAGCACTTGAAAGGAGTGAGACTCTGGGGGGGTTGTTACAACTCTGGGGCCAAATAAATGCAATGTGTTCTTAACCCCACCTGCCTGCCTCTCTGGGCTGTTTTAACCTGGGCTTTCTTCTTTCTGCTTTTTACAGGCTGCTAAATCCTCTAGCTTTAAAAAAGAAGATTTGCCTGAGCAGGCAGGAGGCCTTCATCTCAGCTTCTTAGAACCTAGACAAAAGACCTCAGAGAAAGAGATGTTTGCATGTCATCTCCAGAGGCAGAAAGTCTTCTCCACAGGCTTCCTTCTTTTGCTGGTTCATTGAAGGCAGCTTGGATCAGGCAGAGCAGCTGCACCTGCTACAGTTCTGTCTGGTGAGGAGCAGCTGAGGGAGCTGGGAGTGGTTAGTGTGGAGAAGAGGAGGCTGAGGAGAGACCTCATTGCTCTCTACAACACCCTGAAAGGAGGTTGCAGTGAGGTGGGGGTTGGGCTCTGCTCCCTAGTACAAGGTGATAAAAAGAGAGGAAATGTCCTGGAATTGCACCACAGGAGGGTTAGGTTGGAGAGGAGGAAAAATATCTTTGGTGCAAGAGTGGTCAGAGATTGGCAGAGGCTGCCCAGGGAGGTGGTGGAGTGCCCATGGCTGGAGGTGTTGCAGAAATGTGTGGCCATGGCACCTGGGGAGACGGTTTAGTGCCCTTCACAGAACTTCATAGTTTGGAAGGGACCTCCAGAGATTATCCAGTTCAACCTCCTGCCAAGGCAGCATCACCCAGGGCAGGGCACACAGGAATGCATCCAGGTGGGTTTGGAAAGCCTCCAGAGAAGGAGACTCCACAACCTCTCTGGGCAGCCTGTGCCAGGGCTCTGCCACCCTCACACAAAGAAGTTTCTGCTCAAGTTGAGGTGAAACCTTCTCTGTTCCAGTTTGTAGCCTTTGCTCCTTGGCTCATTGCTGCTGAGCAGCAAAAAGAGCTTGGTGCTGGGCTGATGGTTGGACTCAATCATCTTGGAGAGCTTTACCAGCTGCAAGGAATCTGTGATTCTGTGACTTTGAATGCATTCAGCTGCAACCCAGCAGGCACATGGTGGTGTGAACAGGTCACACTCTGGTTCTATGGTTGGGGAGGATCTCCACAATGGGCAGAGAACATTGGTCATGCTCCTTGCTTTATCTCACTTGCAGTTCTTCCTCCTCAGAACATGCTTCACTGGCACTGCCCAGCCTGCTGCAGCTTTGAGATGTCTGGGCCAGGACAAAGGAGGTTTATGCTTATGCCCTGCAGTCTTAATGCCTTCAGTGCAGCCAGGATGCTCTATTGTGGCTCCTGTAACCTAAAGTAGTTCCTTTTGCCAGGGACATCCATTTAGTCTATTTTTAGAACAGACAGGTTTACAGAAGCTGGACCTCTGTGCCCTGAATTTCCTCACATCATCAGGGAAAGAGGCAGAAGGTTTTTAGAGGAGGAAACCACAAAGTGAAGGGTAAGAGGCAGAAAGCATGGCTGGAGTTCATCAGAAAGCCACAGTGCATTTAGAGCCCTTGCAGTAAGCCCAAGTTCTCCAGGCTGCTTTCTGAGGGGCAGAAAGGAAGCAGAGGGGAGAAGAAAGACCCAGATAATTCACAGAGGACTGCAGAGGAGGCAAAGCTGCTGACAGGAGGGGGAGCAAAAAGGAAATGGCTCTCAGGTGACTCCAGAGAAGTGGTGAGAGAGCCAGAGAAAGTTAACTCACCCAGGTCCTTTTGCTGCTGACAGACTGGAAGGTGACACAGAATGACAGAGTGCCAGGTGGGAAGGGACCCCCAGGACCCTCTGTCCAACCTCTCTGGCTCACAGCAGAGCTGAGCTGCCCAGCTCCCTGCCAGGCTGAGCCTTCAGACTGCCCCATGCAGGGCACTCCACTGCTTCCCTTGGGAGATGATTCCAGCCTCTGACAGTTCTCAGGGGCAAACATTTTCTCCTGCAGTCCCATGGGAGTCTTCCCAGCAGTAACTTGTCCCCATCACCCCTTGGCTTTGCCCTTGGCTTTGCCATGGCAGTCTTTGTCCAAAGGGAGTCCCCATCCTGCTGGCAGCCTCCTTCCATGTACTGGTGCATGGTCATAATGTCTGCCCTGAGCCTTCTCCTCTCCCTCCTCTCCAGGCTGAACAAACTCAGCTCTGTGTTTGACATGAGAGCTCCTCAGGGACCTTCAGGCTCAGACACAGAAGAGTTCAGTTTGACTTTTTATGTGCTTGAGTTCAAGTGTCCTTACAAGCAGTGCCAAGGGGAAATGCTTTCCTGTAGACAAATAGAGGCTCTACTACCAGCACACAGATTCCTTCCTCCCTTCCTCCCTTCCTCCCTCCCTCCCTCCCCCCCCCCTTCCTCCCCCCCCCCCTCCTCCCTCCTCCCTTCCTCCCTCCTCCCTTCCTCCCTCCTCCCTTCCTCCCTCCTCCCTTCCTCCCTCCTCCCTTCCTCCCTCCTCCCTTCCTCCCTCCTCCCTTCCTCCCTCCTCCCTTCCTTCCTCCTCCCTTCCTCCCTCCTCCCTTCCTTCCTCCTCCCTTCCTTCCTCCTCCCTTCCTTCCTCCTCCCTTCCTTCCTCCTCCCTTCCTTCCTCCTCCCTTCCTTCCTCCTCCCTTCCCTCCTTCCTCCCCTCCTTCCTCCCCTGTCATCTGTGCTATTTTATTCACCTGCAGGTCTCAGTGTTAGGCTTTCAAACTGTCCTCCAGCTCCCATCCATCTGCCTGTGGTCTGCAGCTGTGACAAATGTGAGCTCAGGAAGCTCGGTGCCACCCAGCTCAGGTAACAGAATCCTGCTAAAGCTGATTGCCCTGGCAGGTGGTGGAGTCACCAACCCTGGGTGCACTTAAAAGTCATTTGGATTTGGTGCTTGGGGATATGGTTTAGGGTGAGCCTTGCAGAGTAAGATTATGGGTTGGACTTGGTGATCCTGAGGGGCTTCTCCAACCAGAATGTTTCTGTGATCCAAACTAACCAGAGAACCTTCACCCTTGGTGCTTAAGAGACAAGAGAGGTCTGGCACTAGCAAGAGCAGTGTGGTTTGGTCCAGAGAAGTAATCTGCACTCCCTGTGCACTTGATTTGGGATTCAGGACAGCTAAAGAGCCTGGAATCTTTACAACTGAAATGATGTCCACCATTCATGCCTTGAAAACTCAGGCTTTTGTTCTCCAGATGCTTCCCAAGTGAGAACATTGAGGATATTTTAAGCACAAAACCCACAAAGCATGAGATTGGTTCGAGGCTTTTTGTTTCATTGTTCGAGGCTGAGGGGAGAGGACCTCACTCTCTGCTACTCCCTAAAGGAGGTTGAAGCCAGGTCGGGGCTGGACTCTCCTCCCTAATAACAAGTGATAGGACAAGAGGAAATGGCCTCAAGCTGCAGCAGGACAGGGTTAGGTTGGATTTATAGAATGGTTTAGGTTGGAAGGGACCTCAAGGATCATCCAGCTCCAACCCCCTGCCATAGGCAGGGACACCTCTCACTAGAGCAGGCTGCTCAAGGCCCCANCTCCTCTGGACTGGCTCCAGCAGTTCCATGTCCTTCTTGTATTGGGGGCTCCAGAACTGCACCCAGGACTCCAGGTGGGGTCTGAGGAGAGCAGAGCCAAGGGGCAGAATCCCCTCCCTTGCCCTGCTGCCCACACTGCTCTTGCTGCAGCCCAGCACAGGGTTGCTGTCTGGGCTGCACTCACACTGCAGGCTCCTGTTGAGCTTTTCACCACCCCACACCCCCAGGTCCTGCTCCTCAGGGCTGCTCTCAGCCATTCCCCACCCAGCCTGGAGTTGTGCTTGGGATTGCACCCACCCAGGTGCAGGACCTTACACTTGGCCCTGTTGAATGCCATGAGGTTGGCCTGGGCACACCTCTGCAGCCTGTCCATGTCCCTCTGGATGGATCCCTGCCCTTTGGCAAGTCAGCTGTGCCACACAGCTTGGTGTCATCTGCACACTTGCTGAGGCTGCACTTGATTCCTCTCTCCATTTTAGAAGAAACTTCTTCCCTGACAGGGTTCTCAGAGACTGGCACAGGCTGCCCAGGGAGGCAGTGAATCCCCATCCCTGGAGGTGTGTGAAAGACACAGAGGTGTGGTGCTGGGGGACAGGGTTTAGCACCCTGGTAGAGGATAGAGTTGGAGAATGGTTGGACTGGATTTGGCTTTTCCAGCCAAAGCTGCTCTATGATTTCACTGCATTCACTCCAAAGACTTTCTTCATCTCCAGTCTCAATGTCTCCTCTTCCAGCTCAAAGCCATTGCCTCTTATCCTGTCACTTCCACTCCTTCTTATCCTTTCCCAGCTCTCCTGTAGCTCTCTTCAGATGCTGGAAGGCAATTCTAAGGTCTCTCTGGAGCCTTCTCTTCATGCTCAGCCATGAACACACAAATGTGTTTGTGGGGAGGACTTGGACTTGGAATGGAGCCCAGGCTGAGCCCAAGATGGGAAGGAAACCAGCAGGGAGCTGCTACTCCTGGGCCTTTGTATTTGTTCTCCATCTCTTTTCCTTTTGTTTGCTGTGCTGAGCATAATGGAAGGGAACATCTGGGCTGGAGTGCCAGCAAACCCACCCTGCATGCTAGCAGCAGATAATTAAGCAGGAGTCTGCCTGCAGCTGCAAGCAGCAATTAGAAAGGAGCTGGCTCCTCCTCAGCCCTGCCTGCCCTGCTCCCCCGGAGAGTCCTCACACACGGATCTGAGGTGCTGGCCATTGACCTCCTTTCCTTTTGTGGAGACACTTCACAGCTGAGCTGAAACCCTTCGGTACAACTTGGACCAGCAAGAACTTGCTCTGATGATCTGTCCCTAGGAGACACTGCTGTCTGCACCAGCTGTGCTGCCTGTGCCTGCAGCCCAGCCTGGCTGCAGCGAGCAGCAGCCTCGCTTCCCACTCACTCCTCTCGGATCCGAGCACACTGAGCTCTGGAGAGAGGCTTAGGGCTGCTGCTCCTGCTCCTGTGCCTGACCCTTCCCTCTCTGCAGGTGCCCAAGGCAAGTGCTGGCTCCTCCGGTTCCCCCCAGGCCTGTGAAGGATGTAGAATGGGTTAGGCTGGAAGGGACCTCAAAGCTCAGCCAGTTCCAACCCCCTGCCATGGGCAGGGACCCCTCACACTACATCAGATTGCTCAAGGCCTCATCCAGCCTGGTTTCAACACTTCCAGGCTTGGAGCCTCCACAGCTTTTTGGGGCAACCCCTTCCAGTGCCTCACCACTCTCCTGGGGAGGGATTGCTCCCTGAGGGCTCATCTGAGTCCAGCTTTTTCCAGCGTGAAGCCATCAGCCCTCATCCTGTCACCCCATGGCTTTGCCAGGTGTCCTTCTCCATCTCTCCTGCTGCCCACTTCAAATACTTGGAGGCTGCTCTGTGCTCTCCCCAGAGTCCTCTCTTCTCCAGGATGAACAACCACAACTCTGTCTTCACAGGAGAGGTTTTCCATCCCTTCAGTCATCTTTGTGCCCCCCTCTGGACCTGCTCCAACAATTCCATGGCCTTGTCGTGTTGGGAGCTGCAGTGCAGGTGGGGTCTCAGCAGAGCAGAGGAGCAGAATCCCCTCCCTCCACCTGCTGCCCAGGCTGCTTTTGAACTCTCCTCTAACAGTGCCAAATTTTCTAGTAGAAACCAGAGGTTGCTCAGGGCTGCAAGCAGCAGGCACAGGTTAGAGTCATTGCCAAAGCACAAGGGATCTCTGCTTGCTGAAAGCCAAAGTCTGCATCACACAGTCCTAGATTTTAGCCTCTGGCATCACATCTGTTAAGTCATCTCTGTGCTACACCTGAGTGCAGGTTTCTGCTAGGGCAGGCACAAGTTGGAGAAGAAAGGGCTGAAAAGTGATCAAAGGAACCTTTGTGCCTGGAGTAGGGATTAGGCTCAGTGGAAGTGCTTCACAATCAGTGATGGCTCCATGTGGCCCTTTGCAGTTGCTCATTCTGTAACCCTGCTGCCTGATCAAGCCTTTTGATGAGGGAATCTTATACCCACACAACCATCTCTGAGTCCTGTGTGCAGTTCTGGAGCCCCCAGCACAAGCAGAACATGGAAGTGTTGGAGAGGGTCCAGAGGAGGCCACCAAGATGCTGAGAGGGCTGCAGTAGCTCTGCTCTGAGGACAGGCTGAGAGAGTTGGGGCTCTGCAGCCTGGAGAAGAGAAGGCTTGGAGGAGACCTTGGAGTGGCCTTGCAGGATCTGAAGGGAGCTACAGGAAGGCTGAGGAGGGACTATTGACAAGGCCTGGGAATGTCAGGAGGAGGAATGGGTTTGAAGTGGCAGAGGGGAGATTAAAAGTGGATGTGAGGAAGAAGTTGTTTGCAGTGACGGTGGTGAGACACTGGCACAGGTTGAGGGTGGTGAGAGACTGGCACAGGTTTCCCAGGGAGGTTGTGGAGCACAGAAGCACCCAATGTGATCAAAGATCACATTGGGTGCTTCTGTGCTCCACAACCTCCCTGGAGGTGTTCATGGCCAGGTTGGATGAGGCCTTGAGCAACCTGTTCTAGTGGGAGGTGTCCCAGCCTATGGCAGGGGGTTGGAACTGGCTGAGCTTTGAGCTCCCTTCCAACCCAAACCATTCTGTGATTCTATCTCTGCTGGAGCATTCCTGTGCATAGAATCCCAGAGTGCCAGGTTAGAAGGGACCCCAAAGATCATCTGCTCCAACCTTTCCAGCTCACAGCAGAGCTGAACTGAGCTGGCAGCAGCCTGCCAAGCTGAGCCTTCAGACTGCCCCATGCAGGGCACTCCTCTGCTTCCCTGTTTGAAAAGAGAAGTTTGCTCTTTTTTTGTGTAAGCCAAGTGAAGCCTTCTGTGTTCCATGGGGAATGCTAATGGATACTAAGGGAAGGGTTTGGGGATTGCCTTGTAAGAGCCATGCACAACCCAAGCCTGGCTGGCAGCACCAAGCCCTGTGCCGCCATGGCATGCAGCTGCGTCTCAGGCGTAGCTGTGCTTGCAGCAGCACATTCCACCACCAAGTCCAGACAAAAATGATAAGGCCTTTGCCACTCAGGCAGGTGAACTCCACATTGCTCATTTGAGGCCCACAGAAGGTTCACCATTATGTGAGCCTGTTTGGTTTTAAGCAAAGAGAATGGTTGTGTGCAGGTGAAACTGACCAGTTCCCTCCCCAGCTCTCCTGCAGCCCCTTCAGGCACTGCAAGGCTGCTCTAAGGTCTCCCTGCAGCCTTCTCTTCTCCAGGCTGAACAGCCCCAACTCTTCCCACCCTGTCTCCACAGGGGAGCTACTTCTCTGATCATCTCCATGACCTCCTCTGTACCCTTTCTAGCAGCTCCAGGTCCTTCTTGTGCTGTGTTCCCCAGAGCTGGAGGCAGTGCTGCAGGTGAGGGCTGAGCAGAGCAGAGCAGAGGGGCAGAATCCCCTCCCTGTGCTGCTGCTCTCCCTGCTCTGGCTGCAGCCAGCACACAGCTGGCTCTGGACTGCCAGTGACCAGTGCTGGTTGCTGGGCACTTTGGCACCAACTGACACCCCCAAGGCCTTCTCAGAACTGCTCTCAAGCCACTCCTCACCCAGCCTGGATTTGTGCCTGGGTTTGCCCTGTCCCAGGTGCAGGACCTTGTTGAACTTGGCCATGTTGAACTTCATGAGATTGGCTTGGGGTCACCTCTTGAGCCACAGGATGTGAGCTAGAATGGGTACTTCCTTCTGCTGTGTGCTTGGAACAACTCTGAGAAGCAGCTAAGTGGTACTGAAATGGGGGATGGAAGGGAACAGAGAGCAGCATTTGGTGAATGAACTGCAGTAGGAAAAGGCTCCTGAGAAAAATGCTAACGAGATGAAAAATGGGGAAGTGCACTAAGGAGATAAAAGAGCATTTCTGCTTCTGCTGTGCCTGCAGGAGGAGGGACAACAGCTGTGACAGAATGGCCTGCAGTGGCAGCAGAGCTCTCCTCACTCGCTGCCCTGGCTGCTGCTGCTGCTGCTGCATGCAGCTCAGGAGAGCTGAAATGCCACCACTCAGTTTCAGATCCCTGCCTGGCAGGCAGCTCCCAGCCTCACAAACTGCTGCTGGTGCAACAGGCAGCAGGTAGCAGAGAAGAGCTTGCCCAGTGTGTGCTGTTAAAAGGCACTGTGCTGCTCAGGGGCAGGGCTGCCTTCAGAATCCAAATGCACTGCAGGGAGGAGGAGGAAGGTTACCACATTGGTTATCCTGCTGGCACTTCAGTGAAAGCCTCTTGTGTGTTCTCAGGTGTGGAAGGCACCCTCAGGGTCACCCTCACTGACTCCAAAGCTTGCAGGTGACACAAGCTGGGAGGCAGTGCAGATCTGCTTGAAGGTAGAAAGGCTCTGCAGAGGGACCTGGCCAGGCTGGATCAGTGGACTGAGGGCAGTTGTATGAGGTTCAACAAGGCCAAGTGCTGCACTTGAGTCACAACAACCCCATGAATGCTCTGGGCTGGAAACTGCCCAGAAGAAGAGGACCTGGAGAAGAGGAGGCTCAGAGGTGACCTCACTGCTGTCTATAGCTACCTGAAGGGAGGCTGTAGCCAGCTGGGGTTGGGCTCTGCTGCCAGGCAGCCAGGGACAGAAGAAGGGGACACAGCCTGAAGCTGTGCCAGGGCAGGTCTAGGCTGGATGTTAGGAGGAAGTTGTTGGCAGAGAGAGTGATTGGCATTGGAATGGGCTGCCCAGGGAGGTGGTGGAGTGGCTGTGCCTGGAGGTGTTGAAGCCAAGCCTGGCTGGGGCATATAGTGCCATGGTCTGGTTGGTTGGGCAGGGCTGGGTGCTAGGTTGGGCTGGCTGAGCTTGGAGCTCTCTTCCAACCTGCTTGATTCTATGGTTCTGTGTTGCCCTGGATAGCCTGATCTAGTTGAAGATGTCCCTGCTTGCTGCAGAGGGGACTGGACTAAATGACCTTTGGAGGTCCTTTGCAACCCAGATCATTCTATGTGTGTGCAGGAAGGTTGCCCTTGTTGATTCTGTGATTCTATGACCTGAGGCTGTTGGTTGGCAGCAGCTGAAGATGAGCCAGGGTGTGCCCAGATGGCCAAGAAGGGCACCAGCAGCCTGGCCTGGATCAGCAACCATGTGGCCAGCAAGAGCAGGACCAGGGATTATGCCCCTGTGCTGGGCAATGGTGAGGCCACAGCTTGAGTCCTGGGTTCAATTTTGGGCCCCTCACTGCAAGAAGGACATTGAAGGGCTGGAGCAGGGCCAGAGAAGGGCAACAAAGCTGGGGAAGGGTCTGGAGAACAGGGCTGGGGAGGTTTGAGCCTGGAGAGAAGGAGACTGAGTTGCTCTCTACAACTCACTGTAAGGTTAGAGCGAGGTGAGCATTGGTCTCTTCATAGCACAAGTGACAGGGGAGGAAATGGCCTCAGTTTATGTCAGGAGAGGTTCAGGTTGGACATTAGAAGAAACTTCTTCCCTGAAAGGTTTCTCCAAGGCTGGCACAGGCTGCCCAGGGAGGTGGTGGAATGCCCATGCCTGGAGGTGTTTCAAAGAGGCAGAGCTGTGGTGCTGAGGGCCATGGCTTAGCCCCAGCCTTGGCAGAGAGAGAGAAGTTGGATATGATGATCTTAGAGGTCTTTTCCACCCCTAACAATTGTGTGAGCCTATGTTAAGTCCTGTAAGTGACTCCTGTGGTTCCTGTCTCATGCACACAGATCCTGCCTGAGATCAACCTTTCCCTGCAGTGCATTTCCCTTGCAGAGCTGCCACTTCCCCTAGGGGCAACTGCTTCTGGCAGGCACTGCCTGGAGGAATCTCTTAAGTCTTAAGAGTGTCTCCTGACTCACCCTTATTAACAGGCTGGGGACAGAGTGGCTGAGAGCAGCCAGGAGGAAAGGGACCTGGGGGTACTGGTGGATAGTAGGCTGAAGAGGAGGCAGCAGTGTGTCCAGGTGGCCAAGAGAGCCAATGGCATCCTGGGCTGGCTCAGGAGCAGTGTGGGCAGCAGGACAAGGGAGGTTCTTCTGCCCCTGTGCTCAGCACTGCTCAGGCCACACCTTGAGTGCTGTGTCCAGTTGTGGGCTCCTGAATTCCAGAGAGATGCTGAGGTGCTGGAAGGTGTNACTGGATGAGCTTGGAGCTCTCTTCCAACCTGGTTGATTCTATTTTAACAAGTGCCCAGCTAGGCACACTTCCACACCAGCTTGGACAGAGTAGGTATTGCAGATAACTCCTGAAGTTTCCAGGGGTCAGTGGGAGAATGGGAAAAAAATGATTGTAAGCAAGGAGGGAATTCTGCTTTTAGAGATCTGTTTGCTCAGGCAGCTGCAAGCTGCTTATGTCAGTAAGCAGCAGCAGGTACCACAGAGCTCTCCTGGCTTTGCTCAGTGCCACTGTGGAGCTGTCACCTCCATAGTTGATCAAGCTCCCAGGCTCTTAAATTCACCTTGAAATGAAACGCTGGGGACAGCAAATCATCTCACCAGAGGACAGGTGTCTGCTCTTCAGGGCTGCTTTACAGTGCTTGCAGCCACAGACAGTGACAGTCCAGCAGGCACAGAACCACAGCATGGTAGGGGTTGGAAAGGACCTCTGGAGATCAGCCAGCCCAGGCCCCCTGGCAGAGCAGGATACGCAGGAGCACATCTCTGCAGCTCCCTGCAGGGAGCTTCTGCTCCTTGGGGCAAGGGACAGGAGCAGAGGGAATGGTTCCAAGCTGCCCCAGGGGAGGCTCAGGCTGGAGCTCAGGAGATATTTCTGCACTGGAAGGTTCTCAACCATTGGCACAGGCTGCCCAGGGCAGTGCTGCAGTCCCCAGCCCTGGGGTGTTCCAGCAGCCTGTGGAGCTGTGCTCAGGGACATGGTTTGGGGCTGACCTGCAGTGCTGGGTTGAAGGTTGGGCTGGATGAGCTTGGAGAGCTCTTCCAAACAAAGATATTCTGTGGGTTTTGAAAGTCTCCAGGGAAGGAGATTCCACAACCTCTCTGGGCAGCCTGCTCCAGGGCTCTGCCACCCTCACACCAAAGAAGTTCCTCCTCATGTGGAAGTGGAACCTCCTGGGCTCCAGCTTGTCCCCATTGCTCCTTGTGCTATCCCAGGACACCACTGAACAGAGCCTGGCACCTTCATCTGGACACCCACCCCTCAGGTATTTACAGACACTGATAAGGACCCTCTCAGCCTTCTCTTCTCAAGGCTAATCAGCCCCAGGTCTCTCTGGCTGTGGGCACAAAGCTCTGTGTGTGGTATCAGCAGCACAAAGCCAGGCACAGAGGACCAGAAGGAAGATTATTTAAGCACGAGGCTGTACTCAGCTGCTGCTGGAACCTCAGTGAATAGAATTCCACCTAGTGCCTGAGGGCAGCCTGAAGAGAAGGTTGGCAGAGGAGCAGAAGGTTTGCACTCCAGGTTGGTACAGCAGACAGGGTGATTTTCTCCCAGCTTGGATGGTCCCTTCGGACAGCACAACTTGTGTGAGCAGCTGAAGCCTTCAGACCAACGTTTCACAGGTGAAAAGCCTGCAGGCAGAAATAGCCCCTCTGATATCTGGCTAACATCTGCCCCTCAGCATGGCTTTTAGGCTTTCTTTCTGCCTTATGCTATGTGCTGCAGCTCAGGTGGCTGCTTTGCAAAGCCTCTTGCCTGTGTGTGCAAGCCTCAGAGGCTGGTAAGGAACAGAGCCTAGGCTGAGCTCCCAGAACACAAGGAACTGAAAGCAAGGAGGGGCAGAGGTAGCAGAAGCTCAGACAGGGACTGTGCAAGGGCAGAAGCTCACCATCACTGGTGGCCTGCACACTGCTGAGAGAGCTGCTCAGAGCATAGAA
>WAAF01003735.1:14866-42835 GCA_013400475.1 Tricholaema leucomelas | reverse complement strand
CAGGTGGGGTCTGAGGAGAGCAGAGCCAAGGGGCAGAATCCCCTCCCTTGCCCTGCTGCCCACACTGCTCTTGCTGCAGCCCAGCACAGGGTTGCTGTCTGGGCTGCACTCACACTGCAGGCTCCTGTTGAGCTTTTCACCAGCCCAGATCCCCAGAGCTGCTCCCCAGCCATGAACAGACTCTGGAAGTTTGGGAATCCACTTACAGGAAGCCAAAGTGCTTTAGTTTGATGTAGTCACAGACTTCTGAATGCCTTCATGCAGCACAGCCAATGATGGCAATGCACAATCCCACCAGCAGATATGAGAAGCAATGCATGGAGAGCTGAAGTGGCTTGCTGGAAGACACAGGTGAGGCAAAGTTTCCTCACATGAGAGACATATTGGTGCTGGGAGGGTGGAGCTGAGACCTTTAGGCTGAATAATAACTCAGTAAGTTCAGTAAGGCAGAGTGCAAGGTGCTGCAGCCAGGTCAGGGCAATCCTCCATATCAACCCATGCTGGGGGATGAGGAGATTGAAAGCAGCTCTGCAGAGAAGGACTTGTTGGAGCTGGTGGGTGAGAAGCTGGACAGGAGCTAGCAGTGGGCACTGGAAGCTCAGAAGGCCAGTGGCAGCCTGGGCTGCATCAGAAACAGTGTGGCCAGAGATGGAGAGGGGATCCTGCCCCTCTGCTCTGCTGAGACCTCATCTGCAGTGCTGTGGCCAGCTGTGGGACCCCCAACACAAGAAGGACATGGACCTGGAGAGGGTCCAGAGGAGGCCATGAAGATGCTCAGAGGGCTGGAGAACCTCTGCTACAGGGACAGGCTGAGCGAGTTGGGGCTGTTCAGCCTGGAGAAGAGAAGGCTGCAGGGAGACCTTGGAGCTGTGTTTCAATATCTGAAGGGGACCTGCAGGCAGGCTGGGGAGGGACTGTTCAGAAGGGCCTGTGGGGACCAGACAAGGGGCAGTGGTTTGAAACTGGAGCAGGGCAGAGTTAGGTTGGACATCAGGAGGGAGTTCTGCACAGTGAGGCTGGGGAGACACTGGCACAGGCTGCCCAGGGATGGGGTTGAGGCTCCGTCCCTGGAGACATTCAGGGTCAAGCTTGCTGCGTCCCTGGGCAGCCTGCTCCAGCTGGAGGTGTCCCTGCTGCCTGCAGAGGGGATCCACAAGATGTCCTTGGAGGGTCCCTTCCAACCCAGTGCAATTTGTTAATCAGATTATGATGAACTGGTCTGAAACCAGGATAAGGAGAAGGGAAGGAGCTAAGACTCTGGTCTGAAACCAGGATAAGGAGAAGGGAAGGAGCTAAGACTCTGGTCTGAAACCAGGATAACAAGAAGGGAAGGAGCTAAGACTCTGGTCTGAAACCAGGATAAGGAGAAGGCAAGGACCTAAGACTCTGGTCTGAAACCAGGATAACAGGAAAGGAAGGATTTAAGACACTGGGATGAGATGTCCTTGAAGGTTAAAATAACCAGAACCAAGAGGCAGGAACTGAGAGCAGTGTCTAAAGACAGCAAGGTTCTGTCAACTCCTGGAGCTAATGCCTCCTCCTGGCTGCTTGACAGAAACCAGAGACAGCACTGGAGTGTGTCCCCTGCATGGCTGTGGGGGTTTGAGTACTAAAGCTCACACCTCTGGCAGGATAATTTGTATGCAAATATTGGCACACTTGGTGTGATGAATTAGCTACCAGCAGAATGGCTCAGCTAACAGCAGGTAATACCTGGGTCATGCTGGAGCCTGTGTGCAGAGCCTGGAGTGCTGTAAACCACACAAGCAGTTGCATACCCTGCCAACTGCTGTGGTGGCAGCTCTGTGGAGCTACCCCCAGCAGCCCATCCAGCACAGAACTGGAGTAAAGAAACCCTTGCTCTGTGTCAGCCTTATGGAGTTCAACAGGGACAAGTGCAGAGGCTTGCACCTGGGAAGACATGACCCAGGAGTGCAGCTCAGACTGAGACCCACCTGGCTGGAGAGCAGCCCTGAGGGTCGTGGTGGCCAACAAGCTCAGGAGGAGTGCACAGTGTGCTGCAGCAGCACTGAAAGCCAACAGGGGCATCACCAGCACACAGAAAGGTGTCTTTGAGCCACTCAGTGCTGGTCAGCTCACACCTGCAGGTTTGGGCCCTGCTGTACAGAAAAGCTGTGCACAGGCTGGAAAGTGTCCAGAGAAGGGCCAGGAGGATGCTCAGAGGCCTGGCAGCCCTGCCCTGTGAGGAGAGGCTGAGAGCTGGGGTTGTGCAGCCTGCAGAGGAGAAGGCTCAGGGCAGACCTTGTCCCCATGCACCAGGACACCAAGGGAGGCTGCCAGCAGCATGGAGACTCCCTTTCTAGAGTCACCTGGAGAAGGCAAGGGGCCATAGGGACAAGTTACTGCTGGGGACAGTCCCATGGGAATGCAGGAGGCAATGTTTGTCCCTGAGAGCAGTCAGAGGCTGGAATCATCTCCCAAGGGGAGCAGTGGAGTGCCCTGCATGGGCAGTCTGAAGGCTCAGCCTGGCAGGGAGCTGGGCAGCTCAGCTCTGCTGTGAGCTGGAAGGGTTGGACAGAGGGTCCTGGGGGTCCCTTCCCAGCTGGCCCTCTGGGACTCTGTGGACACTGGGTAAAGGACTGCACTCCCAACACCATCAGGTGCTGATCCTCTCTTAGGCCCTGAAGTGCTACTCCCATCTCTAAGCCTACAGCAGACACCTGCACAAGGATGCACTGTTGGCAGCTTCTGCTAATGCCACAGACCTGCCACAGCTGCTTGCTCCATCTCTGCCTGCCAAGCTGACAGCCAGGCAGCAGCCACCAGCTCTTTGCTTCAGGGGCTCCTCTCTGCTTACCTCCACTGCTGCTCAGGCTGTTGTGATCCTCTTTCTAATCAGTGAGTGTAAAGGGAGGTCACAGAGAGCTCTCCCAGCTCACAGCCTTTGTTCCTCATCCTGGCACTCCCAGCCCTTGTCACAAGTCCCTCCCCAGCTCTCCTGTAGCTCCCTTCAGACATTGGAAGGCTGTTCCAAGGTCTCCCTGCAGCCTTCTCTTCTCCAGGCTGAACAGCCCCAACTCTCCCAGCCTGTCCCCACAGGTTCTCCAGCCCTCTGAGCATCTTGGTGGCCTCCCCTGGCCCCTCTCCAAACCTTGCCCAGTCTCTAGATGATCCCCTGGATAATCTGTCACTGTAAACTCATGATTTGTGCCACAACAGCCTCTTGCCAGAGGGCTCTGCACTGGTTTTAAATCAAATATTCCCTGCTCTGGGGCCAGGGAAAAGAACAGGGATAGGGAATGCAGAGCCCAACACTGAAGGAGCAAACATGGCACTGAACATGGAAGCAGAACTGTCAGGGCTGGGAAGGGACCTCCAGGATCATTTAGTTCCAGCCCCCTTACCTTGGGCAAGGGCACCCACGGTGCTCAGCAGAGGCCACTCCAGTTTTGTAGTGAAGGATGGGGAATAAGCTAGAGAAAAGTGCTGAGGTGCTAAAAATAAATCCCATCTAATGCCAGAAGTGCCAAATGGAAGGAGGGAAAACAGCACAAATGCTGCTGACAAGTGAAGCTTTAAATAACCTCATTTCCAATGGCATTCTGCAGCAAGCTGCCTGACACCTGTGAGAGGTTCTTCTGCCCCTGTGCTCAGCACTGCTCAGGACACACCTTGAGTGCTGTGTCCAGTTCTGGGCTCCTCAATTCCAGAGAGATGCTGAGGTGCTGGAAGGTGTCCAGAGAAGGGCAGCAAGGCTGGGGAGGGGCCTGGAGCACAGCCCTGTGAGGAGAGGCTGAGGGAGCTGGGGGTGTGCAGCCTGCAGCAGAGGAGGCTCAGGGCAGAGCTCATTGCTGTCTGCAGCTCCCTGCAGGGAGGCTGTAGCCAGGTGGGGTTGGGCTCTGCTGCCAGACAACCAGCAACAGGACAAGGGGACACAGCCTCAAGCTATGGCAGGGCAGGTCTAGGCTGGATGTTAGGAGGAAGTTGTTGGCAGAGAGAGTGATTGGCATTGGAATGGGCTGCCCAGGGAGGTGCTGGAGTCACTGTGCCTGGAGGTGTTCAGGAAGAGACTGGATGAGGCACTTAGTGCCATGGTCTGGTTGACTGGATAGGGCTGGGTGCTAGGTTGGGGTGGATGAGCTTGGAGGTCTTTTCCAACCTAGTTGATTCTATTCTATTCTATTACCAGAGAGAGGACTTACTGCTCACCCAGGGCAAGGAAAACAGCCCTGGGGGGAGAGGAGGTTTGGGAAAGCACAGTCATCATTTCTCCCCAAACCTACACAGGTTGGAAGGGACCTCAAGGATCATCTCATCCAACCTCTCTTGGGAAAAGCAGGGTCGTCATTTCTCCCCTGACCTCTCTGCTCCCATCTGCAGGGATGTTGTTTCCTACTGCAGGGGTTGGGAAAAGCCCATGAAGGATGCAACCAAAGAGCTGTCACCCTCCATTCTCTCAGCCTAGCACTGCAGGAGGGCTCAGCTGCCTTCACCTCCTGCCTCCTGCCCAGCCATGCAGCCAAAAAAGCATGAGGTGAGGATGGAGAGGTTGATGCACACAAAGTTTGTGATGCTCCAAATGGTCCAAGCCACATCCTACAGGGAGAGGGAGTTTTGCTTAGTTGGATTCCAAGGACCTGGAGGGGCTCACGGAGGGGGATGTGTTTGCCACAGGATGTCTGTGGCCTTGCTGCCTACTTGTTTGTCATGGAAGGACAAAGGCAGATCCTTAGGAGCCTCAGTTCCTGCTGAACCCCACAAGTTGGTGAATCTTGAGCACAAGGTTAGATAGATCTGATGGGTCTAGAATCTCAGAATGGGCTGGGTTGGAAGGGACCTTAAAGCTCATCCAGTTCCAAGCCCCTGGCATGGGCAGGGACACCTCCCACCAGCACAGCTTGCTCAGGGTCTCAGCCAACCTGGTCCTGGTACAGGACATCCACAGCCTCCTTGGGCAACCTGCTCTCACCACCCACACTCTATAGAATTTCTTCCTCATCTCCACTCTCACTCTCCTCTCTTCCAGCTTCAATCCATTCTCCCTCATCCTGTCACTCCCAGCCCTTGTCACAAGTCCCTCCCCAGCTCTCCTGCAGCCCCTTCAGGCACTGGAAGGCTGCTCTAAGGTCTCCCTGCATCTTTCTCTTCTCCAGGCTGAACAGCCCCAACTCTCCCATCCTGTCCCCACAGGGGAGCTTCTCCAGCCCTCTGAGCATCTGTGTGGCCTCCTCTGACCCTCTCCAGCAGCTCCAGGTCCTTCTTGTGCTGGGTGCCCCAGAGCTGGAGGCAGTGCTGCAGGTGAGGGCTGAGCAGAGCAGAGGGGCAGAATCCCCTCCCTGTGCTGCTGCTCTCCCTGCTCTGGCTGCAGCCAGCACACAGCTGGCTCTGGGCTGCCAGTGACCAGTGCTGGCTGCTGGGCACTTTGGCACCAACTGACACCTCCAAGGCCTTCTCCTCCAGGCTGCTCTTGAGTCACTGCTCACCCAGCCTGGATTTCTGCTGGGGTTGCCCTGACCCTGACAAGTGCAGGAGCTTACACTTGGCCTTCTAGCACTCCATGAAGCTGGCATGGGCCCACATCATGAGCTGGTCCAAGTCCCTCTGGAAGCCATCCCTTCCCTCCAGCCTGTCAGCCTGACCACAGACCCTTCACACATGCATCTGGGCTGGGAACTGACTTCATGCAGGAAAACTGGAGGGAGTCTCCAGAGCAGAGCAGCACAAATGTGTGGCCTGGCCAAGGGGACTTGGTTGGGGCTTGTTCTAAGACCTGAAAGACTAAGAGGGCCCTAAGCAACCTGAAAGGGGGTTGCAGTGAGGTGGGGGCTGGGCTCTTCTTCCTGATGTCAGGTGATAGAAGGGGAAGAAATGTCCTGAACTTGTGGCAGGGGAGGGTTAGGTTGGAGAGGAGGAAAAATGTCTTTGGTGCAGGAGTGGTCAGGGATTGGCAGAGGCTGCCCAGGGAGGTGGAGTGCCCATGGCTGGAGGTGTTGCAGAGAGCTGTGGCCATGGCACCTGGGGCCAGGGTTTGGTGGCCATGATGGGGTTGGGTTGATTGTTTGAGTGGGGGAGCTTGGAGGGCTTTTCCAACCCAAACAATTCCATGGTTGTGTGATTCTAAGATCCCCTGAGGCAGAACCCAGAGGGCAGATAAGGTTTGTGTGCCCCTGGGTGGGGGCAGCCTATCTCAGTCTCCATGCACCAAGCTCCCCAGGTTGAGTTTGCTGTTATCCCCCTGCTTGTCTGGCAGAGATGCAGTCAGTTGCTGTCACTGCTCACTGGAGCAAGAGGGAAAATCCATCTGCTCCTGACTGGAGTGGTGTCCCTCAGGGGTCTGCACTGGGACCTCTGCTATCCAACTGCTTCAGCAATGCCCAGGGAGGCTCTTGTGGCCCTGCTCCAGAAGACATTCAAGATCAGGTGAAGATGGAGCAAGGGAGATTGAGGTTGGGCATAAGGAGCAAGTTCTGCACAGAGGCTGGTGAGACCCTGGCACAGGCTGCCCAGGGCTGTGGTTGAGGCTCCATCCCTGGAGACATTCAAGGCCAAGCTTGCTGTGTCCCTGGGCAGCCTGCTCTGGCTGGAGGTGTCCCTGCTGCCTGCAGGGGGGATGCACAAGATGTCCTTTGAGGCTCCCTTCTAACCTGCTGCAATCTGTGCCTCTGTGGTAAGGACATGTGGACAAAGATCTTCCTGTTGTGAGCTAGGGGAACAAGTTCTGCCTGGCCAGGAGGGCCTGGGCTGGAACTGGTGGGTTTCTGGCAAGCCCTGGGGATTTGCTGTACGTTCTGTGCTCTCTGGCAGTACAGAGCAGGTGTCCTCACAACCTGAACTCCCTAGGAACTCATTCCCCTGCAAGCACAACCTTGTAAATTGGCTCTTAAAAATCCAAGTGGGAGGATGCTCCTCTGTGGCAGTGCTGCCAGCTAACTGTGTGGCTGCTGCCTGCACAGAGCAGCTGTTAGTGTGCATCCTTCTGTGCTCCTTTGTTTTCTCTGCGACTGGGTGCATATGTTTGGCTGTTTGCACAGTCTGGGGACAGGGTCAGGGAGGGGAAAAAGATCTAAGATTAAAAAGCTCTGACATTTAGCATCCTTTATATAGCAAAACCATGCTGCACCTTCCTGTGTCTGAGCAGAACCAACTGTGTGCCTGCACTCGAATCCATCCCCTTACAGACTGGGTCATCACAGCAACCAGCAGTGTGGGTCAAAATAAGCACAATCAAGCCATGAAAAAGCAGGTGAAGTTGCTGTGCCTTGCTCTGCCTCACCTTTTACCTTCCCTTTTAGGTTCTCTAAAGCTTTACCTGCTCTGACTCAGCCATTTCTGTGGCTGCTCTGTGCAGAACACAGAACAGTCTGGAGAGGTGACCAGTGCCAACCCCAGGCAGTTCAATAAGGCAAAGTGCAAGTCCCTGCACCTGGGTAAGTACAAAGCACAAATCCAGGCTGGGTGGAGAATGGGCAAAGAGCAGTACTGAGGAGAAGGAGTGGGGGTGCTGGGTGAGGAGGAGCTCAGCGTGAGCTGGCATCATGTGCAGGCAGCCCAGAGCCAGCCACGTCCTGGGCTGATCCTCAGCCGTGTGGGCAGCAGGTGGAGGGAAGGGATGGAGCCCTCTGCTCTGCTGAGACCCTACCTGCAGTGCTGGGGCAGCAGGTGGAGGGAAGGGATGGAGCCCTCTGCTCTGCTGAGACCCTACCTGCAGTGCTGGGGCAGCAGGTGGAGGGAAGGGATGGAGCCCTCTGCTCTGCTGAGACCCTACCTGCAGTGCTGGGGCCAGCTCTGGAGACCCAAAGACAAGAAGGGCACTGGAGGCCATGGAGAGGACATGAGGGCTGGGGAACCTCTCATATGGAGACAGGCTGGCAGAGTTGGGGCTGTTCAGCCTGGAGAAGAGAAGGCTGCAGGGAGAGCTTAGAGCAGCCTGCCAGTGCCTGAAGGGGCTGCAGGAGAGCTGGAGAGAGACTTTTGACACGGGCTTGGAGTGGCAGGACGAGGAGCAATGGCTTCATAGTGGAAGAAACTGGATTTAGATTGGCCACTATTTTTGCCCAGGACGGTGCTGAGGCACCAGAATAAGCTACCCAGAGAATTCGTGGAGGCTCCAAGCCTGGGAGTGCTGAAAGCCAGTTTGGATGGGGCCATGCAGAAGCTGTGCTGGTGGGAGGTGTCCCTGCCCATAGCAGGGGGTTGGAACTAGATGACTTTATGGCCCCTTCCAACCCAGCCTGTTGTAGGAGTCCATCTGTGAGCTCTCTGTAGAGAGAAGGTTTCCTGCAGAGCCCAGGCAGGGACAACTGAACCTTGTGAGAGGAAGGAGGGCTGTGGAGTGCAGGCTGCTGCAGCACAGGGTGATTATGCTTCCAGCTGTAATTAGTGTAGCCTTCTTTAATCAGAGGAGAATCAGTTCCAGTATCCTTGGGATGCTTTGGATGGAGACACTCAATGATCCTGCTCTGCTTTACCAGGATATCTTTGCCTACTCCTTGCCTGCTGCCAGAGGAGCCAAGCCCTTTCCACAGTCCTTTGCAGTGTCCTCAGGCAGGGCTGAGCCCTGAAGGTGACAATGCCTGTGAACAGGAACCTGTGGAGAGGCAGCTCTGAAGATCAGCTGAGCTTTGTGGGGCTGCTTAGCTGCTGTGCTCTCGGGGAACTGCAGGATGGCAGCAGAGGTAGAGCTCACCACTCATAAATATTGAAGGGACATGGCACAACAGGGAGGTGGAACTCAGAGGTGAGGCACAAAGCTCAGGAACAAGTGGCTTGAGATACCCTCAAAGTACATTTGCCTCAGAAATGGATTGGTGAACTTAGCAATTCTGGGTTGTTACTAAATACAACAGAAGCATGGAATGGTTTAGGCTGGAAAAGCCCTTGAAGATCATCCAGCCCAACCATTAACCCTGCACTGCCAAGGCTCAGCTAAACCATGTCCCTCTGCACCACAGCTCTGCTGCTTTCAAATACTCCCAGGGGATTCAAACCCCCAGGGTGGTTGAAGCATCCAGGGTATTCAACCACCTCCCTGGGAAGCCTGTTCCAGGCTTTGGGAACCCTTTCAGTGAAAACAAAATTCCCTCATGTCCAAACTAAACCTTCCCTGGCACAATCTGAGGCCATTTCCTCCCATCCTGTCACTTGCTACTTGGAGCAACAGCCCAACCCCCAGCTGCCTGCAGCCTCCTCTCCTGGAGCTGCAGAGAGCAATGACCTCTGCCCTCAGCCTCCACACTAACCCCCCCAGCTCCCTCAGCTGCTCCTCCCCAGCCCTGTTCTCCAGACCTTTCCCCAGCTTTGTTGCTCTTCTCTGGACCTGCTCCAGCCCCTCAGTGTCCTTCTTGCAGCAAGAGACCCAAACTGAACCCAGGAGTCATGGTGTGGCCTCACCAGTGCCCAGTCCAGGGGGCAATCAGTGCCCTATTTTTGCTGGCCACACCATTGCCCATCCAGGCCTCCTTGGCCACCTGGGCACACATGGTCGTTGGCTATCAATGAGCACTCCCAGGGCTTTCTCTGCTGGGCAGCTTTCCAGCCATGCTGCCTCAGTCCTGGAGCACTGCATGGGCTGAACAGAACCAACAAGGGAAGATGCCCCCAGTGGTGCATTCACCAGCTGCTGCTGGCAGTGCCCAGCACAGGTAGGATGGCTGCACCCTGGACTGTAACAGCCCTCAATAACCCCCACTGGGACCACACCTAACACTGAGCACAAAGAGCAAATCGTTGAAAGGAATTGCACCAGGGCAGGGTTAGGTTGGAGAGGAGGAAACATGTCTGGGTGCAGGAGAGAGAGATTGGCAGAGGCTGCCCAGGGAGGTGGTGGAGTGCACATGGCTGGAGGTGTTGCAAGAAGCTGTGGCCATGGCACTTGGGGAGAGGCTCCAGGCCCCTCCCCAGCCTTGCTGCCCTTCTCCAGACACCTTCCAGCACCTCAACATCTCTCTTGAATTCAGGAGCCCAGAACTGGACACAGCACTCAAGGTGTGTCCTGAGCAGTGCTGAGCACAGGAACCTCCCTTGTCCTGCTGCCCACACTGCTCCTGAGCCAGCCCAGGATGCCATTGGCTCTGCTGCCCACCTGGGCACTGCTGCCTCATCTTCAGCTCCTCTCTCCCAGCACCCCCAGCTCCCTCTCTGCCTGGCTGCTCTCAGCCACTCTGTCCCCAGCCTGTAGTGCTGCTTGGAGTTGTTGTGGCCAAAGTGCAGAACCCTGCACTTGGCCTTGTTCAGTCTCATCCCCTTGGCCTCTGCCCACCCATCCAGCCTGGCCAGGTCCCTCTGCAGGGCTCTGATACCCTCCAACAGCTCCACAGCTGCTCCTGGCTTGGTGTCATTTGCAAACTGACTGATGCTGGACTCAATCCTCTGGTCCATGCAGCCACAACTTCTGTAACTCAGTAGGAAAAAATGAATTCCATTCTGAAAGATTTTACTTCTCCCTGCTCAAAGCAGGAGAGACTCAAACTCAGATGCTGAGGATCAAATATTCTAAATCCACTGCTGAAATGTCATCTCCATCTTTAAAAAGTTGCATTGTAGCAGGCTGACTGAGGGGCTGCAGGACAGGGAGAGCTCTGGAAGGAGATAGGTAAGAAGAAACTCAGCAGAATCAGATTTAGGGCACTCTGAGACAGCAGCAAGGGATTGGATTGCCTGACCCAGACAGAGTGGAGAAGGGCTCTGGGGCAAGCAGGGCCTCACTGACACAGCATGAAAATGCTAGTAAAGAAAGCATGGCCATAGGCCTCTCCTGGCTGGGAACTGCTTTCCCCTCTGATGCTTTAGGCAGTGCTCCTGTCTGTCATCATTCATCTCCTGCTCCCTCAACTTCTGCCATTCTCTCAGAGAGCTTAGAGTGGGCTTCAATTCCAGCTAGACCTGGAGAGGAAAAGCACTGATGAAGCCCAAGTTCTGACTCAAGCACAACGACCTGCAGGACTTCTCCCTCTCAGACAGGACAGAGACTTGGGAAGGGAAGAGAAACTGAGCACTGAAAGGTGCAGGTCACACAGAGCTGTGACAGCAGTGTCCTGCCCAGGGGCTACAAACCCACCACACTTCTGCATCTCTCACAGGTTGTGAATCCTTCAGACAATCAGGATGGTTGGAAAAGACCTTTAAGATCATCAAGTCCAACACCTCCACGAGCACTAAACCATGTCCCCAAGTGCCACATCTGCTCCTTTGTGTTTATTAAAAACACATTTAACTGCAGCTACCCAGGGAAAGGTTCTTGGCTGCTGGAGCCACTTTGCCCTTTACCTGACAACTTCTGTCCTGTAGCTGGGTCCAGGCAACCCCAAACACCAATATAGGCTGGGCAGGGACCTAGGCTGGAGAGCAGCCCTGAGGAGGACTTGGGGGTGCTGGGGGATGAGAAGCTCAACAGGAGCCAGCAGTGTGCACTTGCAGCCCAGAGAGCAACCAGAGCCTGGGCTGCAGCAGGAGCAGTGTGGGCAGCAGGGTGAGGGAAGGGATCCTGCCCCTCTGCTCTGCACTGCTGAGACCACTCCTGGAGTACTGCATCCAGTGCTGGAGCCGCTGGGACAGGAGGGATGTGGAGGTGCTGGAAGGTGTCCAGAGCAGGGCCAGGAGGATGAGCAGAGGACTGGAGCTGCTCTGCTCAGGGGACAGGCAGAGAGAGTTGGGGCTGTGCAGTCTGGAGAGGAGAAGGCTCCCAGGTGACCTTCTTGTGGCCTTCCAGTGTCTGAAGGGGGCTACAAGAGAGCTGGGGAGGGACTTTTTAGGCTATCAGGTAGTGACAGGACTGGGGGGAATGGAGCAAAGCTGGAAATGGGGAGAGTCAGCCTGGATGTTAGGAAGAAGTTGTTGAGCATGAGAGTGGTGAGAGGCTGGCACAGGTTGCCCAGGGAGGTGGTGGAAGCCTCATCCCTGGAGGTGTTTAAGGCCAGGCTGGATGAGGCTCTGGGCAGCCTGCTCTAGTGTGAGGTGTCCCTTCTCATGGCAGGGGGGTTGGATCTGGCTGATCCTTGTAGTCCCTTCCAAACCTGCCTGATTCTGTGATACCACAGAAAAGATCTTGGGAATTTCAGGCCAGTTAATTTATGACAAGCAAAGTTCTTGCTCACCCTCAGTAGCTTTATTGTCCTTGAGTCGTCACAGAGCAGCCACCTCAATCTGTTTTCACAGGAGAGAGGTTGTGTTGGAAAGTGTTTACAAATGGTAGGTAGCTTGGGCAGCTTCTGCCATCTCAGCAACCTACCCACATGCTTACTGCCTGTGACTAACACAGAGGCTTTGCATCCTTCACACTGATCTTCCCTCACCTAATGAGGTGTTCTTCCAAACCAGTGAAGGCAAATCAGTGTGCTCCAGGACCTGGCAGCCTAGCTGGTGGTTTAACTTTAGGTGATGATTTAACTTACGACTGTACACAGACAAGGAACTCAAAAGTTCAAACAAAGCTCAAGTCTGAAAGACCATCAGAGACCCTGCAGATCACAGCTCCCAGCTGGAAACCCCTGCCCCAAATAAACCCCTCACCCTCTGAGTATCCATAGTGAGTTTAGTTGAAGCTGGATGCTGTAACCAAGCCCTTGGGTAATGGAAGCTGTTAATTCTTTAATCGCAGCATTGTCAGGGTTGGAAGGGACCTCAAGCACCATCCAGTAGCACCCCCCCTGCCATGGGCAGGGACACCTCACACTAGAGCAGGTTGCTCAGAGCCACATCCAGCCTGGCCTTAAACACCTCCAGGGAGTGGAGTGGAGTGTTCCACCACCTCCCTGGGCAACCTGTGCCAGGCTCTCACCACCCTCATGCTGAAGAACTTCTTCCAAGCATCCAATCTGAATCTTCCTATTTCCAGCTTTGTTCCATTCCCCCTGGTCCTGCCACTACTTAACACCCCAAAAAAGTCCCTCCCCAGCTTTCTTGTAGCCCACTTCAGATACTGGAAGGCCACAATAAGGTCTCCTTGGAGCCTTCTCTTCTCCAGATGGAACAACCCCAACTCTCTCAGCCTGTCCTCATAGGAGAGGAGCTCCATGCACAAAACCTGGGGAAGGAGGCACTTTGAGTTGTGTGCTTACAGACACAACAGGGGCAAGCACAGAATCCATCAGCACAACCTTCACACCCTGCTCCCTGGAAATTCAGCTTGCAGAAGCAGCAGCCAGAGCCTTCCTCACAGCCCTCTGCATGCTCCCAGTGACAACTGCAGGCTGAGGAAGGGTCAGCAATTAGCAGTCTGGAGAAGAATTCATTTGCCCTTCACAGCAGAGCAGATTTCAGCTGGGGTGCTGGATTTGTGGGGATGCTCCTGGCACACAAACCTGCACAGCTCTGCAATACAGATTTGAGTCACACAGAAGCATTCAGGTTGGCAAAGCCTCTCAGGATCAGCAAGTCCAGCCCATAACCCTACTCTACAAGGTGCACCCTAAACCATAGCCCCAAGCACCACATCCAAACAACTTTTAAACACATCCAGGGCTGGTGACTCCACCACCTCCCTGGGAATCACATTCCAGTTCCTGAAGCGAGTCCTGGTTTGGGTTAGAGTAGCACAGGACCCAGCACCAAGGCTTATTCAGCCATGCACTGCTGTGAGCAAAGCTGGCTGCTGCCTGTCCCCTCTGCTGGAACTGCAGCCCAGCCTGCTGCTGCTGCTGCTAATATGCTGTCAGGAATTAAAAACCCAACAGGCAAGAAGATTTGGGTGCTGGTAGATAGGGAAGCAAACCTCAGCCTTGATTAGCTGCCCTCTGTGCACCTCTGCTCCCTGTGGTTTCCTCCCTCCCTGGCCATTCTCAGCAGGCTGAATCAGCAGCATCACATCCTGCATGTGAAGCAAACCAGTGGTAACTCACCAGTAGCTCTCATCTGCTGTTCCAGGGCAGGCAGGGAACCTTACAGCCCTGCTGATGCTGTTCCAGTGCAGTTCACAACAACACAGGCACCATACAACTGCTGCTGCTCAGCTGTTGAAGTCAAACTGCAGAGGCTCTGCTGCTTCATCACTGGTGTTTGAGTGGCTTATTTCCAAGGGCTGGAGCAGCTCAGCTGTGAGCACAGGCTGAGGGAGCTGGGGTTGTGCAGCCTGGAGAAGAGAAGGCTCCAGGGGGACCTCAGAGCTGCTGCCAGTGCCTGAAGGGAGCCTAAAGGAAGTTTTATTGCTTCTTGATCAAATCAATTACATATGACTAAGGGAAAGGATATCATAAACCACTCTGACAGCATTCTCTACCCACCAGGAGATAACTTTAGAGGACTGTTTTCATCTGGCACACACAGGAAACAGAGCAAAGGTGGTGAAGCTGCACCCTGCCACTTCCTTTCAGCAAGGCTGCTTGGGGCTTTTTGGTCTGGAGGAGAGAAAAAAAACTGAGAGGGGATCTAATCAATGTCTATAAATATCTGAGGGCTGGGGGGGACAGGCTCTGCTCACTGGTCCCTGGGCTAGGACAAGGAGCAATGGATGGAAGCTGCAGCACAGGAGGTTCCAGCTCAGCACAAGGAGACCTTCTTGACTGTCAAGGTCCCAGAGCCCTGGCACAGGCTGCCCAGAGAGGTTGTGGAGTCTTCTTCTCTGGAGCCTTTCAAACCTTGTCTGGATGTGTTCCTGTGTGCCCTGAGCTAGATTGTGTGGTCCTGCTCTGGCAGGGGGTTGGACTGGATGAGCTCTTTGGGTCCCTTCCAGCCCCTGACATCCTGTGAGCCTGTGACTTCTGGAGTCCAAATGTCACAAGTAACCTCTGAGTACAGGGCAGAACATTTTCATTTCTTCATTCAAGCTGTGCTGACTTCCTGCAAGCCCCTGAGGCTTTCTGGGCTGGGTTGGAGGTGTGCACTGCAACAGGAGGCAGGTTCCCTCCAAAGGCTCCTCCGAGTGCCCAGCTCTGCTCAGCAGGAGTCAGACAGAGGGGACAGGAGTCAGCCAAGAGCCTGCCTGACACCTGGCAGATTTCAGAAGCCTCCCAGCATCAGCCCACGATTGCCTTTTGAAAAGTGCTGTCCTGAGAGATGTTGTGACACAGGACACTTCCCCAGGCAGCGGTGGTGACACCCACGGGAGCACTGCTACTTGAACCACAGGAGAGAGGTTTTTCTCTGCAGGGGTGAGCTGCTGCTACTAGATGTGGCCAGTAGGACGAGAGAGGTTCTTCTGCCCCTGTGCTCAGCACTGCTCAGGACACACCTGGAGTGCTGTGTCCAGTTCTGGGCTCCTCAATTCCAGAGAGATGCTGAGGTGCTGGAAGGTGTCTGGAGAAGGGCAGCAAGGCTGGGGAGGGGCCTGGAGCACAGCCCTGTGAGGAGAGGCTGAGGGAGCTGGGGGTGTGCAGCCTGCAGAAGAGGAGGCTCAGGGCAGAGCTCATTGCTGTCTGCAGCTGCCTGCAGGGAGGCTGTAGCCAGCTGGGGTTGGGCTCTGCTGCCAGGCAGCCAGGGACAGAAGAAGGGGACACAGCCTCAAGCTGTGCCAGGGCAGGTCTAGGCTGGATGTTAGGAGGAAGTTGCTGTCAGAGAGAGTGATTGGCATTGGAATGGGCTGCCCAGGGAGGTGGTGGAGTGGCTGTGGCTGGAGGTGTTGAAGCCAAGCCTGGCTGGGGCACTTAGTGCCATGGTCTGGTTGGTTGGGCAGGGCTGGGTGCTAGGTTGGGCTGGATGAGCTTGGAGCTCTCTTCCAACCTGCTTGGTTCTATGATTCTGTGACCTGGCTGAAAGGCCAGAGAGTAGCTTCTGCTCTGCCCTGGTGAGGCCTCACTTCCAGTAGTGCCCAGTCCTGGGCACCACAGCTCAGGAAGGACAAAGAACTGCTGGAGAGTTCAGCTGAAGGCTACTGGGATGTTGAGGGCACTGAACAGCTCTGATGGGAGCATAGGCCAAGAGAGATGGGGCTGGAGAGGAGGAGTCTGAGCTTGGAGGCCTCTTCCAACCTAGTTGATTCTATTCTATTCTGTTCTATTCTAAAAGCAGAGTGTGGCCTCATTCTTTTGTGTGCTGGCAAGGCCAGGGGAGGGCAAGTCTGCTCCTTGCCTGGGAGCAGCTGGAGCACTGTGCCAGTGGACAGGAAGCAAATCCAGGCTGTAAATGATGGCTTTCATCTTGCCCTAAACTGAAGCACAGCAATGAAAGCCTCTCCTGGGGAAGGAGGCAGAAAGCAATGTGGATATATTTTCCGTGTCCAGGCGCCTGACCACTTTGGCTTGGAATGGATATGTCTGTCCCTCTCGTTTGGAAGCATCTGCCAGACTAGCCTGTATCTGAGCCAGACTTCCAGAGTGATGACTTCTGCTCCAGAGTTTGGGAGTAAATTCCTAGAAATCCTAGTTTCCCAGACTTGCACTGGGGAGCTCACAAAAATCACTGCAGAGAGACCACCTCAGGGTGCAGAGTTGGTGTCAGGGCTGCAGGGAGCCCATCTCAGGGTGCAGAGTTGGTGTCAGGGCTCCTGAGAGCCCATGTCAGGGTGCAGAGCTGGTCTCAGGGCTCTGGACAGCCCATCTCAGGGTGCAAAGTTTGTGTCAGGGCTGCAGGGACATCTCAGGGTGCAGAGTTGGTGTCAGGGCTGAAGGGGGCCCGTGTCAGGGTGCAGAGTTGGTCTCAGAGCTGCTGAGAGCCCATGTCAGGGTGCAGTTGGTGTCAGGGCTGCAGGGAGCCCATCTCAGGGTGGAAAGCTGGTCTCAGGGCTATGGACAGCCCATCACAGGGTGCAAAGTTTGTGTCAGGGCTGCAGAGAGCCCATCTCAGGGTGCAGAGTTGGTGTCAGGGCTGAAGTGAGCCCATCTCAGGGTGCAGAGTTGGTGTTAGGGCTGTGGAGAGCCCATCTCAGGGTGCAGAGTTGGTGTCAGGGCTGCAGGAAGCCCATCTCGGTGCAGAGTTGGTGTCAGAGCTGCTGAGAGCCCATGTCAGGGTGCAGTTGGTGTCAGAGCTGCTGGGAGCCCATGTCAGGGTGCAGCTGGTGTCAGAGCTGCTGGGAGCCCATGTCAGGGTGCAGAGTTGGTGTCAGGGCTGTGGAGGGCTGGCGTCGGGGACACGGAGAGCTGGTGTGCGGGGAGGGCAGCCGGCACCCGTTACTGAAACAAGGAGAGACACTCAAGTGGAGGGAGGACACACCACGGGGTAAAATCTAGAGGGTTAATGCAAGCTCCACACCAACATTCTCTCCAGTCCGAACATCAGTGTCTGCCTGCCAGCCTCCCTCCCAGCCTCGCTCTGCCTTCACCCGTGCCGGGGCGATTGTGTCCCTGGGCAGAGGACAAACAGGGGCGAGCGTCAGAGGCACGGAGCCAGACTCTCCTCCGTGGTGTCCAAAGACAGGGCAAGTGGCACCGGACACAAACCGGAACACAGGAGACTCCACACAGACATGAAGAAAACAACTCTTCCGCTGAAGGGTGGCAGCGAGAGCCTGCCGAGTCCATCTCTGGAGGCATCCCGAACTCGCCCGGACCTGCCCCTTCGCGGTTTACTCCGGGTGACTCCGCTCCCGCGGGTGGTTGGGCTCGGCGATCTCCGCAGGTTCCTGCCAACCCTCACCACGGGGCAGCTCTGGCAGCAGCTCACCCACAGCCTCCACGCACCCCCACGCCGTCTGCCTGCGCGCAGGCCGCCCTCCCCGCTCCGCGCCTGCGCATCCCTCCCCGGCGCCTGCGCGCTGCCCGGCGAGGCGGTCGCCGCCGCTTTCGGAGGGCTTGCGGGCGCGGGGCGGCTGCGGCGGGCGGAGTGCGGCCCGGCGGCGGGCACAGCTTTCGGGGTTCCGCGACTGCCGGCACGCTGAGGCAGCGCCGAGCCGCCTGGGCGGGGAGGTAGGTAGGTGAGTAGGTAGCGAAGAGTCGTCTGGGTCCTGCTGCCTCCTGTCGTCATGGCCGGCTCGGAGCAGCCGCCGCCGCGGCGAGAGGACGGGGAAGCGCCGCTGCCCATCGAGGACGCGGAGCTGGCGCTGGCCGGCATCAACATGCTGCTGAACAACGGCTTCCGCGAGTCGGACCAGCTCTTCAAGAAATACAGGTAACCTCGGGCGCCTTCCCCCAGCACGGCCGCGGGCGTCCCCCCGGAGGCGGCTCGACCCCCGCGCACCTGTCCCCCGTCACCCACCTGCGCGGCCGCGCCGGCCCCGCTCTTCCCTCCGGGTGGCGACAGCTGCCCCTCCGCCCCTGGCGAGCGGGCAGCGGGGCCGTGAGGCGCGCAGGGCCCTCAGCTCTGGGCAGGGGGCTTGGCGCCCCCAGCTTCACCTTGCGCAGCTCCGCGGAGTGAGGAGGCTTTGGTGCCCATGGTTGCCGCCTCAGTGAACGCTGCCGTGGGGAAGGGACACAGGCGATTGGCTCTGTCGAGCCTGGGTGAGGGGCTGCGGATGCGCTTCGCGGAGATGCAGGGTCTGGGGTGAGTTGATGGCAGCAACCGACCCACCCTGTCGCGGTGGGTCGGGGCCGCGGTGGAAGGCGCCAGTCGCGGTGGGTCGGGGCCGCTGTGGAAAGCACCTGACGCGGTGGGTCGGGGCCGCGGTGGAAGGCGCCAGTCGCGGTGGGGTCGGGGCCGCGGTGGAAGGCGCCAGTCGCGGTGGGGTCGGGGCCGCGGTGGAAGGCGCCAGTCGCGGTGGGTCGGGGCCGCTGTGGAAAGCACCTGACGCGGTGGGTCGGGGCCGCGGTGGAAGGCGCCAGTCGCGGTGGGGTCGGGGCCGCGGTGGAAGGCGCCAGTCGCGGTGGGGTCGGGGCCGCGGTGGAAGGCGCCTGTCGCGGTGGGTCGGGGCCGCTGTGGAAGGCGCCTGGCGGCTCGCTGAAGGGGTGGCCGAAGGCTGGGCAGCCCTCGGTAGCGCTGGCCGTGTTTCGCTAAGGCGAACGGGCAAACACGCAGCGTGCGCCCGGGGATCCGCTCCGCTGCTCCTCTGTGAGCTGCCTCAGCCTGCAAACGGCTGCCCACAAAAGGTTCTGGAGCGCCGCTGTGGTTATCCGCAGGCTGCAAGATGCAATGTTCCTAATGCCCGCACATAGGTGGTTGGTAGGTTTGTACGTTAAGCAGTCGTGGGGAGAATTGGCATTCACGCAGCTTTGCCAGGCAGGCTCGGAGCACAAGAAAGGATTGCCCATACCTGCCCTTGCTTTTTCCCTGAGGACTGATGCCTGCCAGCCCAGCTCGATCTGCTGTAATCCTGCATATGTTCTGAATAATTAATAGCACTATACTGCTGTTGGCTGATTGGAAAAGACTTGGACTTAAAGTGGCCCTTCACGGTGATGATGATGTAGTATTTATGTACTTAGATCTTAGATACAGAAAGGATGTTTGGGGGCAGACTGGGGAGAGTGAGACAAATTAAGAAGGTTCCACTTTAGACTAATGGAATAACAGCTAAGTTGTACCTGCCAGAGCCTGACGTTAAACATGTTTAAACGTGTGCTTAGCACTGGGGGTGTCGGGTGGTGCCAAACCCCTCAGCAGCCAGCACTGGCAGCCCTGAGCCCAGCTGTGTGCTGGCTGCAGGGAGAGCAACAGCACAGGGAGGGGATTCTGCCCCTCTGCTCTGACCTCACCTGCGGCACTGCTTCCAGTTCTGTGCCCCCCAGCACAAGAAGGTGGAACTGTTGAGGTGGGTCCAGAAGATGATCAGAAGGATGGAGCACTTCCACTATGGGAACAGTCTGGGAGAGCTGAGGCTATTCAGCCTGGAGAAGGGAGGGCTGCAGGGAGACCTTAGAGCAGCCTTCCAGTACCTTAAGGGGGTTACAGGAGAGCTGGGGAGAGACTTTTGACAAGGCCTGGGAGTGATGGCTTTGGACTGGAAGTGAGCAAGAAATTCTGTAGAGTGAGGGTGGTGAGACACTGGCACAGGTTGCCCAGGGAGGTTGGGGATGCCCCTTTCCTGCAGGTGTTCAGAGCCAGGTTGGATGAGGCCTTGACCAACCTGCTCTAATGGGAGGTGTCTCTGCCCATGGCAGAGGGTTACAACAAGATGATATTTAAGGTCCCTTCCAACCCAGACCACTCTGATTCGATGTCATTGTCTCGAGTGTACACTGCTGTGTTACTGCTGTAATACTCTTGAGTGGAATAAAGTGGAACAGAGCAGGAGACAAGGTCCTGGTTCTGCACCCCTCACATGCATGACGTGCAGCTCACAGTCACTGAAGCTGCTTGTTACTGAAGCCTTCTGATGCTGTCAGTTGCTCCAGGTTTCTGAGGAGCCTGCTGGGTTGGTTTGTTTGATGATGTGTTGTTTTTGTGGTGCCAGCGAAGGAACACTTGCTTGGGTAGCTTCTTCTCCACCTGTCTTGTGCCATTGCTTTCTCTCAGTAGAGTGACTCGAATCAGTGTTGGAATTCATAGAATCATAGAATCAGTCAGGTTTGGAGGGGACCACAAGGATCAGCCAGTTCCAACCTCCCTGCCATGCCCAGGGACACCCTACCCTAGAGCAGGCTGCCCACAGCCTCAGCCAGCCTGGCCTGAAACACCTCCAGCCATGGGGCCTCAACCACCTCCCTGGGCAACCCATTCCAGCCTCTCACCACTCTCATGCTCAGCAACTTCCTCCTCACCTCCAGCCTGACTCTCCCCACCTCCAGCTTTGCTCCATTCCCCCCAGTCCTGTCACTCCCTGACAGCCTCAAAAGTCCCTCCCCAGCTTTTTTGGAGCCCCCTTCAGATCCTGGAAGGCCACAAGAAGGTCACCTGGGAGCCTTGTCTTCTCCAGCCTGCACAGCCCCAACTCTTTCAGTCTGTGCTCACAGCAGAGCTGCTGCAGCCCTCTGAGCATCCTCCTGGCCCTGCTCTGGACACTCTCCAGCATCTCCACATCCCTCTTGTCCCAGGTGCTCCAGAACTGGATGCAGTACTCCAGGTGGGGTCTCAGCAGAGCAGAGGGGGAGAATCACCTCCCTGGCCCTGCTGCCCACACTTCTGCTGCAGCCCAGGATTCTAAATGTGAGATGCTTCTTAGATTGCAGCGTGGTGCTAGGGAGTAAAATTGTTAACATTCCTGTGTACACAGTGCAGCCTAATCCTTCCCTGGAAGGGTGAATAATGATCTCTTTCAAATAGTTCTCCTGGACACCTAGAAGATTTATTACTGGAGGAGTTTTTAAAGGCAGAAGCTTAGCTGTGTATCTTTCTCCTCCCTAGGTGTGGGCTTTTCATTCATTTTTATCAAGAAGCACCTGGAAGCTCAGCCCAGTATTTGATCTTGGCCTATAAATGCTACCTGCAAAGGAGTAAATAGGAATCTCTTCCCTAGATTAAGTGGGTTTGTGATTTAGAAATTGGGAATGGCTGTCTTAAGTCTTAAATTACCCTGAGAATCTTCATCCCTGTGTGCCTCATGCCAGAACTTGTAACAGAGCTGCTCTTGCTGCGAGCTAATAGACTTGTATGGAGCTGCAGATTAGCTGCAGCACCTCAGATGTGGAAGGTACAGCAGGGGGATGCTCAGCTTCGGTGCCTTTGGGTTTTGGAGACAACAGGCAGTGGGCTTCACCTTTTCCCCCAGTGGTTGGTGGTTCTTTGGCATGCATTCTTCTGACAAGCACTTTAGTGCCCTTCTGTGTTTCTTAAATGAGTGTGTTTGTGCTGCTCTGTTCACAGCTTGTGTTGGGTTGGAAGGAACCTTCAAAGAGCATCTTGTCCACCCCCCTGCAGTCAGCAGGGACATCTCCAACTAGAGCAGGCTGCCCAGGGCCACAGTGAGGCCGATCTTGAATGTTTCCAGGGATGGAGCTTCAACCACCTCTCTGGGCAGCCTGTTCCAGTGTCTCACCAGCCTCACCATGAAGAGTTCCCTCCTGATGTCCAATCTGCATCTCTCCTGCTCGAGTTTCAAGCCATTGTCCATCTGCCCTGTCACCACAGGCTCTTCTAAACAGTCCCTCCCCAGCCTTCTTGTAGATAACAAAATGCAGCTTTAAGGTCTCCCTGCAGCCTTCTCTTCTCCAGGCTGAACAGATCCAACTCTCTAGCCTGTCCCTGTAGCAGAGGTTCTCCAGCCCTCTGATTGTCTTTATGGTTTCCTCTGGACCCTCTCCATCAGGTCCACGTCCTTCTTGTGTTGGAGGTCCTAGAGCTGGCCACAGCACTGCAGATGAGGTCTCAGCAGAGCAGAGGGGCAGGATCCCCTCTCCATCTCTGGCCACACGGTTTCTGATGCAGCCCAGGCTGCCATTCGCCTTCTGAGCTGCCAGTGGCCATTGCTGGCGCCTGTCCAGCTTCTCCCCCACCAGCACCAACAAGCCCTTCTCTGCAGAGTGGCTCTCTAGTCTGTATGCTTGAAATTAGGCAATGGAACCCATCCTGGATGGGACTGGTGAACCAGAAGGGCAGCTTTTGGGAGCCCTCTGTACTTGAGATATTTGTAACTTGCAGCACAGGAGCTCAACGATGCCTGATGAAATGCAGCTCTAACTTGGTGCAGGGCTGTGCTGTCTGTGTTTTGGATGACCTTCCTTCCAGGTGCTCTTAATTCTATGCAGGTGGTTTTAGAAGCTTAACATTTATCAGATGAATCCTAGAAGGGAGAAATGGAAATATTTGGATTGTTTTCCCATGGAAACACTTTAAGAACCTAGAGAACTATTTGGAAATTCAGTTGCTCAGCAAAACTTCTGTTTCTTTAGCTGCATCACTGAAACCAGTTCAGAAGGTATCTTAGAAGCTATTGGGTTTGCTTCTGCTTTTTACTGATGATTTGTTCTTCGTTTGCCACCTGAAGTACCTTGTGAAAAATCAGTCCAAGCCCATGCTGCCATCTGTATGGGACAGTAGACAGCCCTGGCAGGTCCAAGGCCAGCTGCCATTCCAAAGCAGGCAGGATCTGTTTCTTTCTTCACTGGTCTGCAGTTTTCCATCTTCCATAAAACTGCCTGCTGAGCCTCAAATTGATTGTATTTGAAAGGTGCCAGGGAAAGCAGGGTAGAAAGTGCAGCTGTGTATCAGCACAGCAGTCAAGTCCTGCCTTTGAAGAGTGGTGGTACTGTGATGTTCTGGGTGGTAGAGCAGCTCTGGTGCCCTCAACACAAGAAGGACATGGACCTGATAGAGGAGGGCCATGAAAATGACCAGGGGATTGGAGCAGCTCTGCTGTGAGGACAGGCTGAGGGAGCTGGGGGTGTTCAGCCTGGAGAGGAGAAGGCTCTGGGGACACCTAATAGTGACCTGCCAGTAGGAGAAGGCTGCAGAGAGACTGTTTGAAAAGGCCTGCAATGATAGGATGAGGGACAATGGTTTGAAATGAGAGGAGTGGAGATTCAGATTGGACATTAAGAGGAAGTTCTGTACCATGAGAGTGGTGGAACACTGCAACAGGTTGTCCAGGGAGGTGGTTGAGGCCCCATCCCTGGAGATATTCCACGTCAGGCTGGACAGGGCTGTGGGCAACATGGATCTAGTTGGAGGATGACCCTGCTGGCTGCACGGATGTTGGACTGGATGACTTTTGAGGGTCCCTTTCAATCCTAACTATTCTGTGACATGGGAGGGTAGTGTTTTGTCTTTTGGTGTCTAGGGGCATCTATCTAGGACCTGGAAAAGTCAGGTCAGAGTGGCTGTAAGGAGCTGCACTGCCTGTCACTGAGGCACTTCATGATCTGTCAGGTGCAGCTTGTGAATTCCTTTGCTCTAAATTAGACTTGAGGCAAATCCTGGGGTTTGAAGAGTCACCTGCAAGTAGCATCCACATCTGCACCTGTGAGCTCTTTGTTTCAGAAGTCCAGGTCCTGTCCCTGCTGGTGCTGACAATCTTCTGACCATGAATCAGATCCCAGTGGGTGTAGTAGCTTCATAAATGTGCAGCAGGCAGCAGCGCTGCCCTTGGTGCTTGTAGCTGTGTCAGGGCCCCACGGTGCCAGCTCCCGTTTGAAACCTGTCAGATATCAGCCTTGCTATCAGCTCAAACAATGCTGACACCATCCCTGCTCCCACCACTTTAAACTGAGTACCTGCAAAAGCTGCAGCAGACACTGGAGGTTAGGCAAGGACACAGGCATGGAGATGGAGCCGTGGCATGGCATCATTTGGTGAGCACTAGCAGGAAAGCTGCAGTTGGAGTGTTCAGGTTCTTCACTTCTTGAGAGCATTTGCCAGTCAAAGTCTGGTTTTAGAGCTTCCTGTGGCTAAGAGGAGAGAAGCCAGCATCAGATAACATCAGCAGCTTTTTAGCTGCATGTTGACTCACAGCATAAAGCATAAAGTCAGGGATGTTAGCTCACAAGAATCCAACAATCTTCTGTCTCNCTGCCCTGAGCCTCCTCTGCTGCAGGCTGCACACCCCCAGCTCCCTCAGCCTCTCCTCACAGGGCTGTGCTCCAGGCCCCTCCCCAGCCTTGCTGCCCTTCTCTCAACACCTTCCAGCACCTCAACATCTCTCTTGAATTGACTCTTTGCACGGATGACTCTTCTGAGAAGGCTTTCTACAGTTTTCAGCTTGCATCTGAAATGAAAAGAGCAATGGTACAAGATGGATAGGTGCAGTGGGTGTAATAAGGTTACCTCCCAAGAAGCAAATTGCAATGGGTTGGGAGTTGCCTACCCCTCTGCTCTTATGAAATCACCCAGACTAGACTCAGCTGGCTGGAAGTGAAGCTTTATACTCACAGCTTAGCACAGTACACAAGCAGAGAGTTACAATACATTACAATTATATACAGCTATACACAGCTTAAAAGTAACACAGAAACACAGCAGCCCTCCCAGAAACCAGAGTCCCCAGGAGGGCCTCCCAACCACCCTTCCACCTCCTTCCACCCCTCTGCCTTATCCCAGAGTCTGCCTGACATGCAAGGAGAGTTGGGAGGATAGACCAGGGGGGTTAGAAGCAGAAGGATTAGTTACACAGAGGCAGCCCAGGGAGAAACACAGAGAGACAGACAGACACACATCTGTGTTTGTGTTCTTGCTTTTATGCATGGAATCAGGGTTGGAAGGGACCACAAGGAGCAGCCAGTTCCAACCCCCCTGCCGTGCCCAGGGACACCCTACCCTAGAGCAGGCTGCACACAGCCTCAGCCAGCCTGGCCTGAAACACCTCCAGCCATGGGGCCTCAACCACCTCCCTGGGCAACCCATTCCAGCCTCTCACCACTCTCATGCTCAACAACTTCCTCCTCACCTCCAGTCTCAATCTCCCCACCTCCAGCTTTGCTCCATCACAGCAAGCCTGTGAGTGCAGCAGACATCACCATTGTTTTCACAGCTTATAATCTAATTTTTCTCATCAGAATATTCCAGTTAGCCTCAAAGCAGCACTCAAAGGGGATGATGTAGATGAGAGGTGATTCTAAGACTACTTGTAAAGAATGAGGTCAGGCGAGGAAAGCAGCCTGTGCAGCCTGCTGAGGTAGAGGAGTGGGAAAGGGAGAGAAAGGCCAGTGGTAGCCTGGGCTGCATCAGAAAAAGTGTGGCCAGCAGCTTGAGAGAGGGGATTCTGCCCCACTGCTCTGCTGATACCTCTCCTGCAGTGCTGTGGGACTGCCAGCACAAGAGAGAGCTGGAGCTGCTGGAGTGGGTCCAGAGGAGGCCACAAAGATGCTCAGAGGGCTGGGAAAGCTCCCCTGTGGGGACAGGCTGGGAGAGTTGGGGCTGTTCAGCCTGGAGAAGAGAAGACTCTGGGGATACCTTAGACTACATTTCAGTGTCTGAAGGGGACCTACAGGAAAGCTGGGGAGGGACTGTTGAGAAGGTCTTCTGGTGATAGGATGAGGGGCAGTGGTTTGGAACTGAAGCAGGGGAGATTCAGGCTGGACATCAGGAGGAAGCTCTGCACAGTGAGGGTAGTGAGACACTGACACAGCTGCCCAGAGGTGTGCTTGAGGCCTCATCCTTGGAGATGTTCAAGGTCAGACTTCATGAGTCACAGCCTGCTCTAGCTGGAGGTGTCCCTGCTGAGTGCAGGGGGGTTGCACAGGATGCCCTCTGAGGGTCCCTTCCAACCCAGTGCCATCTGTGCAGCATTGCTTTAAAAGCTGCAACACTTCATGTTGTGATGCTCCAGTGTGGGTAGTGCCAGTGGAGAAATGCCACTGTGGGTAGGTCTTTGAACCTCACATTACCCATTTTAAATGGTGTTTGTGGCTCCCAAGACTTTTGACCCAAATAGAAGCTGAGACAAGGTGACATTGCCAGCACCGATCAGCAGGTAGATTGTGGCCCCTGTCTGAGCAGTTTAACTGTGTCAGAATCCTTGTTTGTGGAGCTCAGCAAGTTTTCAGAACAAAAACCAAGTGATTTAGGAGATATTTTGGTAGCTTCTGGAAAGATAAGGACAGCTGGGTGGGAACTGACAGTCAGCTGGGAGAAGGATGGTGGCATCTTGATTGGCAGTGTGAGAAGAAGCCATGAGTGCCCTGCTAGTGACCTTGTGGGCTCTTGTTTGTCACAGAGACAGGCAGCAGAGCAGCTGCTAGATGTGGGATAGAAAGAGTTGAGTGAGAGAAGGAATTTTTAGCAGCAGTGTGCACCTTAGGTAAGGTCCCATCCAGAGGGACCTGGGCAAGCTGGAGAAGTGGGCTGAAGAAAATCCCATGAGGTTCAGTAAGGCAGAGTGCAAGGTGCTGCAGCCAGGTCAGGGCAATCCTCCATATCAACCCATGCTGGAGGGTGAGGAGATTGAGAACAGCCCTGCAGGGAAGGACTTGTTGGAGCTGGTGGGTGAGAAGCTGGACAGGAGCTAGCAGTGGGCACTGGAAGCTCAGAAGGCCAGTGGCAGCCTGGGCTGCATCAGAAACAGTGTGGCCAGAGATGGAGAGGGGATCCTGCCCCTCTGCTCTGCTGAGACCTCATCTGCAGTGCTGTGGCCAGCTGTGGGACCCCCATTGCAAGAGACAAGACATGAGTGGGTCCAGAGAAGACTGAAGAGATGCTCAGAGGGCTGGAGAAGCTTCCCTGTGGGACAGGCTGGGAGAGCTGGGGCTGCTCAGCCTGGAGAAGAGAAGGCTGCAGGGAGATCTGAGGGCAGCCTGCCAGTATTTGAAGGAGACCTACAGGAAGGTTGGGAAGGAACTGTCGAGGAGGTCTTCTGGAGTAAGATGAGGGGCAGTGGTTTGGAACTGGAGCAGACTTAGGATGGACATCAAGAGGAAGTTCTGCACACTGAAGGTGATGAGATACTGGCACAAGCTGCCCAGGGACGTGGCTGAGGCCCTGTGCCTGGAGAGACTTTGAGGATCAGCCTTGCTGTGCCCCTGGGCAGCCTGCTCTAGTTGGAGCTGTCCCTGCTGCCTGCAGGGGGGTTGGACAAGATGCCCTTGGGGGCTCCCTTCCAGCCCAGTGCAGTCTGTGACATTTGCTCAAGGCAAGGCAGAGCCTGGTAAGAGTGCTGCAGGTAAAAGCAGCCTCAGTTTCCCAGTGAGATTGATAGGTTGGAAAGATTTTAAGTGCTCTGCAGCTGAAATCATCCAGGATCTGAATACACAGAGATGAATGTGACAGTTCTGTGGCCATCATGCTGGAGGTGTGCTGTCACCAGAAGCAGTGGTAAGGATGATGGAGTGAGGCTGAGAGATGTGTTTGGTGTGCAGAGCAAATGCAGGAGCTCAGGGGTGCTGAGAGGTTACTTGGTGCCAGATAAGCTGCAGCAGTTTGCCCTCAGGAGTACTTTCAGTCAGGTTGGTGAAGCTGTGGTGGAAAAAGCTTTTGCAAAGGGCAGGGAAGCTGGTGAGGGGAGACTGAGGAGCTGGGGTTGTTTAGCTTGAGGAAGAGGAGGCTTAGGAGACCTCATTGCTCTCTGCAGCTACCTGAAAGCAGGTTGGAGTGAGGCTGGTGTTGGTTTCTTCTCCAAGTAACTCATGACAGAACAAGAGTAAAATGGCCTCGAGCTGCACCAGGGAAAGCTTAGGTTGGATATTGGGCAGAATTTCTTTGCTTCAGGAGTGGTCCAACAATTGTTCATTGAAAGAATGATTAAGCATTGGAACAGGCTGCCCAGGGAGGTGGTGAAGTCCCCATCCCTGGAGGTGTTCAAGAAATGAGTATTTGTGGCACAATGGGACATGATCTAATGGTCATGGAGGTGTTAGGTGGAAGATTGGACTTGGATGGTCTTGGAGGTGTTAGGTAGAAGATTGG
>WAAF01003734.1:75019-175924 GCA_013400475.1 Tricholaema leucomelas | reverse complement strand
GGAAACCTTAAAAACTGAAGTCTCAAAAAATGGAGCTCTATAAAGAATTACAAACCTTAAAAACTTGAGCTCTAAAAAAAAAATTTAAAAAAAATAGAAACTTTAACAATTTGAGGTCTTAAATTTGGAAACTCCCAAAATTTGAGCCCTAAAAAAATTAGAAACCTTAATAAAAGAGGTCTGAAAAATTTTGGAAACCTTAAAAACTGAAGTCTCAAAAAATGGAGCTCTATAAAGAATTAGCTTAAAAATTGGAGTTCTAATAAGAATTGGCTTAAAAATTTGAGCTCTTAAAATTTTTGGAAACCTTAGAAATTGGAGCTCTAAAAAAATAAGAAGCCTTAAAAAGTTGAGCTGTTAAAAAAAACCTGAAACCTTAAAAATGGAAGTCTCTTAAAAATTTGCGGTCTACAAAACTAAATTAGAAACCTTAATAATTTGAGCTCTTATAAAATGAAAACCTTATAAATTGGAGCTCTAATAAGAATTGGCTTATAAATTGGAGCTCTATAAAGAATTAGCTTAAAAATTGGAGTTCTAATAAGAATTGGCTTAAAAATTTGAGCTCTTAAAATTTTTGGAAACCTTAGAAATTGGAGCTCTAAAAAAATAAGAAGCCTTAAAAAGTTGAGCTGTTAAAAAAAACCTGAAACCTTAAAAATGGAAGTCTCTTAAAAATTTGAGGTCTACAAAACTAAATTAGAAACCTTAACAATTTGAGCTCTTATAAAATGAAACCTTATAAATTGGAGCTCTAATAAGAATTGGCTTAAAAATTTGAGCTCTAAAAAGAACTGGCTTAAAAATTTGAGCTCTTAAAAATTTGGGAAACCTTAGAAATTGGAGCTCTAAAAAATTAGAACCCTTAAAAAGTTGAGCTGTTAAAAAAAAACTGAAACCTTAAAAATGGAAGTCTCTTAAAAATTTGAGGTCTACAAAACTAAATTAGAAACCTTAACAATTTGAGCTCTTATAAAATGAAACCTTATAAATTGGAGCTCTAAAAAAATAAGAAGCCTTAAAAAGTTGAGCTGTTAAAAAAATTTGAAACCTTAAAAATGGAAGTCTCTTAAAAATTTGAGCTTTAAAAAACTAAATTAGAAACCTTAATAATTTGAGCTCTTAAAAAAAATGGAAACCTTAAAAATTGAAGCCCTAAAAAAAAAAATTGAAGTCTGTCAAAAATGTTGAGCTCTAAAAAAACCTAAATTAGAAACCTTAATAATTTGAGCTCTTAAAAAAATGGAAATCTTATAAATTGGAGCCCTACAAAAAAAAAATAATGAAGTCTGTTAAAAATTTTGTGCTCTAAAAAAAATAATTAGAAAGCTCCAAAAATTGAGCTCTTAAGAAATTTAGAAACATTAAAAGTTTGAGCTCTTAAAAAGAAATATCAGGGCACAGTATATGAAGACTGAGAGGCAGCAGCTAGAATGAGTATCCTTTGAGATGACTGAAGAACAGATGGGAGAAAGTGACAAAAAGAAGACTAAAATCACACAGAAAATCCAGAGGAAGTAGCAGTCAGGAATGCAATAAGCCATGACAAATGCAGGTGTGAGAAATAAAGTCATAGAGGCCTGAGATAGACATCTGGTAGGTATCTCAGCAGGTATCTTGCAGAACAAACAGCAAAGAAACCTGAATAAACAGCTCACCTGTGATCTAGTTCAACATCTTAAAAGCATAGCAACAACAACAACGTTTCTGGATGCCTGTAACTACAAGGTTGTAGCAACATAAGCCACGAAACTCATCTGCTTTATATCTCTCAGCAGCTTCTTTTATATAAAGACCATGGTGCTTTTAAATCATTATTCAAATGATTTTTATGGGGACTAATTTCAAGGCACATTTTTCCCAGAAAGCATTCATTAGTGGGTTTAGATGGCACAGATTTTGCTCTTTGAATGTCCATGGAATAAGGGAAGGAACAGTTTGATCACTGTGCCTTTGATTTGTCTGCAGAGAAAGCAAAATTCATCTGGGCAGTTCAAAATGAGAACTCTGCACAACATCCTATGCCATTTCCTTTCTGTGTTGCCAGAGCTGATTATTCTATCAGATGGCTAGTGTTAAAATAACATATTAAACATCTTAAGAGGTGGTTTCCACAGCCATACTTTTTCTTTTCTTCTAGAGGAGTTAATGATTTCCAGGGCTTACTCTGATTTAACAACAGAAACAACAGCAACCACACAAGCCAGGGAGAGTGTTAACAGCTCTGAATGTAAGACCCTTAGAGCAAACATGCAAAGACACAGTTCATTCAACTAACACTGTGCCCATATTCCCAACCCCACAGGATAAGCTCCAATAAAAAATAACTATGGTGTATTCATAGAATCAACCAGGTTGGATGAGACCTCCAAGCTCAAGAAAGAGTGATTGGCAGTGGAATGGGCTGCCCAGGGAGGTGGTGGAGTTGCCATCCCTGGAGATGCTCAAAAAAAGCCTGGATGGGGCACTTAGTGCCATGGTCTAGTTGACTGGACAGGTCTGGGTGCTAGGTTGGACTGGATGATCTTGGAGGTCTCTTCCAACCTACTAGATTCTATGATTCAGATAAATCCTCAGCATGATCCCTAAAGCCATTCTTTTTGTTCATTCATTAATTCTCCATGCAAGGGTAGTTTAAGGTACTTCCTCTCACTGAGACCATCCATCCACCCCTGCAAACACTCTGTTGCTTTCTTTTAAATATTAGAGATGATATTTTTTTTCCTCCCTCTTTTTCAAGAGCACTTACATTATATCACAGCCAGCAAGAGAACACATGGGAACAGATTCAAAACAACACAGCTCTACAACTGAGCATTTCCTAATTCTCTAGCACTTAGCTACTTCTCCAAATAACACTCTAAGAGCAAGTGCTGGTACATACTCTTATAGTCTCATGCACTCAAGATCTTACTGCATAGTCTTAGGTACATACTGCCCTTCAACAGGAGATTTGCCCTTCCTATTGCCTCTCTTTTGTCCCATTTTTTAACTCTCCCTGCCCTTTTATCACACCCCACAGAAGTCACCTTGTGGCACCCTTCTGTGGTTCCTCTCTGCCTCAGGTAACCTTCATTAATTTCTCTTGAAGCAGTCTCTGCTCTTTCTCTCTGCTTCAAAATCCATTTCTGCCCTGCTGTCTTTATAGCAAAAATGTATTGCTTCCTATTGGAAATCCATGTTGTTACTTCCTTCCTCTGACCTGTTGGGGTAGATGGGAACTTTCTACATCTGGGGAGCACCTGCAGCACTGGAGAGATACTTAACAAACAAAACAATAAAGCCAAGAAGCCTAAGTAGTGTTTGGAGAAAACATTCCACTTTATGCCAGCCAGCAGCGCACTGAGAACAGCTACTGCACTCCTCCCCTAAAAGAAAATCATTATCCTTACGTGTGAAATGTGTTTCCTCTTGCACAGTGAGTAGCTTTGGCCTTTAATCTTTTATCTAGATCTCAAAATGTTGCATCTGCAGCACCACAGCTCTTTACCTCACCTAATGATTGAACTTTCTGATCCCCAGGCATTTAATCTCTGGATGTGAGCATTATCAAACTGGCTGGGAAAAAATGGAAATTGCAAATCACATTCTCCAGAACAGAAGCCAAAAGTCTCACTTTAGATGAGCAACATGACTCTTTGTTTTACCTGAAAGGGCAGTTTAAAAGCAACACCTAAATATCAAACGCCAATGAATATTGCCCCCTGATTTCCCCCAGGAAAAGCAGTCTGTGTAATTCTTCACACACCCAGAAAAAAAGGTCAGACCATTACCTGATGTCTTCCAGCACAACTCATTTGAAAAGATTAAGGCCATGCTGATTTACACCACCTAAAGATTTGCCCCTCTGTGTTTACTGACCCTGCTCTGGCATTATTCTTTCGGTCTGCTGACTTCTGCCTTAGTTAACCAATACGTGATTTATTTTGATGAATAATACAACCACCTTCAATTTTCTCTTCTAATTAAGGTAGATGATCAACCAGTTGTGATTCAAAAGCATGATGATCTGTTAAGGTCTGCTTAAGGGAAAAAAATAAAAGCAACCCCCCTGTTTTGCTTGTACAGCAGCTTGTGGAGGCATTTAAAAAGCTGCAGAGATTGAGAGAAAACAATTTGAAGCCCATATACACTAAGTACTTTGCAAGGGTGTATTACAGAGCTCTCTCCCATCCCTCACCAAGAACGGTGGCTCAGTAACAGAAGTGAAAACATGAAACCATTAAAGTTTAGGTGGCCGTGAAGTACACATTCACTGCACAAGTATTCCCAACCTTAATTAAAATGCACAGCAGTCCTGGCTGGAAAATAAAAGTATTAACCCTATTCTAAGGGAGGTAAGGAGAGGAACACTGAATTAAGTTAAACTAATCATATATATAAATGCTACTGCTATATTGCATTTAAACATTCCCACTGAATCCCAACCTGGACAGGCTGGCTTGCTGGCATTTCTTGCCTAGGTCTGAAGCAGGAGACACTACCTCATGAGGGAGCCTGTTCCTAAGTAAACTGTAGATAGATAAAATATTCTCAGGAGACTCATCTCTGTGCTTAGTTCAACTTCAGAATCATAGAACCAACCAGGTTGGAAAAGACCTCCAAAATCATCCAGTCCAACCTAGCACCCATCCCTATCCAGTCATCTAGACCATGGCACTAAGTGCCTCATCCAGTCTTCTCTTGAACACCTCCAGGGACGGTGACTCCACCACCTCCCTGGGCAGCCCATTCCAATTCCAATCACTCTCTGTGAAGAACTTCCTCCTAACACCCAGCCTATACTTCCCTCAGCACAACTTGAGACAGTGTCCCCTTGTTCTATTGCTGGTTGCCTGGCAGAAGAGACCAACCCCTGCCTGGTTATGACCTCTCTTCAGGTAGTTGTAGACAGCAATGAGGTCTGCCCTGAGCCTCCTTCTCCAGGTTAAACAACCTCCCTCAGCCTCTCTGCATCCAAACTTCATCTGTCACTGCCCTAACATTGTCCTAAGATGATGAAAATTGCTGTGTCTGGATTTTACAGCAGCACAAAAAGAGTGCCCCAATGTGTCAGATAAATGTGCTTTTGGATATCAGTAAAGATAAACCAGGGTTTACCCTGCCCAAATGTTTATGGGGAGGAGTAAACTGTTTAAAAGGCCAAGTAAATAACAGGAGAAAATGACTGTGCATGAAAGAATTCAGCAACTTGCTTAACCACATAAAACATGATTCTTAGCCTGATGCTGCTCCCAACCAGACCAGTGCTTGATCCAGCATTCAGTCACAACTTTGGTGTAAAGATCAGCCCTTCCTCCTTCATTCTTTATTAGAAAGGGTTGAAAGAAGCTATTGGAAAACTAGTAGAGACATTCACAGAGAATCCATTTCAGAATGACCAAGTAATTAACACTGATCTTCACTGGACTGTCACAATTCAATAAAGCTCTACTGAAAGTTAATAATTTAACAAGTGCCCTTCATTTGGAAAGGGACAGACGTGAGAAATTCTGTCATGGAGCAAAAAGATGAGGACCACTGCAGCTTCCAAAACATGAGGTTCTGGACAACAGCGAGGTACATACCAGAAACACATACAAAAGAGTTCTAGAACAATGGCTTTGTTTGGAAGGAGGTTTAGGCTTGAGGTGAGGAGAAAGTTCTTCACTGAGAGAGTCATTGGACACTGGAATGGGCTGCCCGGGGAGGTGGTGGAGTCGCCGTCCCTGGGGCTGTTCAAGGCAAGGTTGGACGTGGCACTTGGTGCCATGGTCTAGCCTTGAGGTCCGTGGTAAAGGGTTGGACTTGATGATCTGTGAGGTCTCTTCCAACCTTGGTGATACTGTGTGTGTGTGTGTGTGTGATGCTTACGTGAGCAGCAGAAGGCACTTACTGGAGATACAGCGAAGGTAATGGACTGAAAAAGGAGCGTAGCTCCAGGGAACGCTCTGCAAAGAGTACCATCTGAATAGAATGATGTCTAAAAGGTGTTGGCAAAGGGATATCATGGGATGTTTGGGGCTGGAAGGAACCTCCTCAGATCAAGTCCAACCCCCCTGCCAGAGCAGGACCATAGAATCTAGTGCAGGTTGCGCAGGAAGACATCCAGACAGAGCTTGGAAGTCTCCAGAGAAGGAGACTCAAATATGCTCTATTTCATTCTTTGTATGTTTAGGATAAAGAAATTTACTGCTTTTTTAAAATAAAGATTTCCTAAAATAAAGACTTTTCCATCACCAACCACAAGAAGCCTAAACCTGAGCTAACAGTCCTTGTTTACCCAACCAGCAGAGTTAGTTTGTCTCGATCAGCTGTTTAAAAAGAAATACTTCAATTCGATTTTCTGCAGCAGAAGTAAAGCCTGGCAATAAATTTAAGCCCAACTTCTAAACAGCAGAAGACTGTTTGGATCTTAAGGGCATTATTAAAACGTGTAAACAAATGGAGTGATTGAAGAATAAGCAATTTCAAATCAATAAATACAACAGCTAACTTAGCACTTCTAAGTCGAGATCCCTTCAAAAGTGTTTATTGTACACTAAGTAGCTCTGGCCTTTAATCTTTTATCTAGGTTTCTAAATGTTGCATCTGCAGCATCACAGCTCTTTACTTCACCTAATGATTGAACTTTCTGATCAGTGAGATCTAACTTTTAAAATGTCAGCACTGTCTTGTTCAGGAAAGAATCTTTTCCTCTCCTCCCCCCCTCCCCGCCCAAGAAGTTGCATATCTTTGCTAGTCTCACCCTTAGAGCTGTGCCATAACTTTTGGTGGGGGAAAGAATTCACTGTTCTGTGTTGCAATTAAGTTCACACACTGGGCAGTTTCAAATTGGCATTCAGAGCAGCCCTGATCTTGCCTATCAGAACTGCTACCCTAACACTGGCTAAATTGATCTCAGCCTTTGTGCTAGTCTGAGGCTAGCTGGGATATTTTGATGAGAAGAATTAGATGACAGGCTGTGAAAAGGAAACAATGGTGATGTCTGCTGCGCTCCTAGGCTTGCTGACATGTATAAGAACACAAACATAGACAAGGCAGTTCTTGCTCTCTGTCTCTGGGGCTGCATGAACTTCTCTCTCTAACCTAACATGCTGCCTGACCACACCATCTGCTTCCTACCCTCCCTGGCCCCGACTCTCCAAACTTACCTTGAATGTAAGGCCAAGTAAGGTAGAGAGGGGTGGGGAGAAGGTGGAAGGGTGGCTGAGAGCCCTTCTTGGGGACTCAGGTTTCTGGGAGGGCTGTTGTGTTTCTGTATTACTTTTTAACTTGTATATTTCTGTATAGAGCTGCATCTAGATTGTAAATATCTGCTTGCATATTGTGCTAAGCTGTAAGTATAAAGCTTCAGTCACTTTCCAGATGGACTGAGTCTAGTCTGGGTGACTTTCTTAAGTGTGTGTGGGGGGTGGAGAGCACCCAAACCAGCTCAGCCTTCAAATACTCTTTCCAGCTGCACTCTGAAGGTTCGATGAGGCTAGGCAAGGTCTGGATTGCTTAAACTTAAAATATACTTTGAAGAAATACAAATCTCAAAGTCAAGAACAATGCTGGTTTTGAATGTAATTCCTTTTATAACATTCATGTGAGAAAGGTCAGACTGAGACTGTAAGAATTGGCTCATAGGTACATCAGCCTGAAATATGAATTATCTCCACCAAAACAAAAACCAGGACCTAGCACCTGTCACAATAGACCTGCTTCTTATTCAGACTCAAGCAGGATCTCACAAGCCTATCTCAAAATCTGCTGATGTCAATTATGAATCACTCAGCTTCACCTGTAGTCTGCAACTCCTGAATATTCATACAAGTGAAGGACTTGTCAGTGTGAAACTAACAATTGGAATTGATGATCTTGAAGGCCTTTTCCAATCTAAGAAATTCTGTGATTCTGTGATCTTTGCTGTCTGAAGCACAGATCTTGGCTTCCTTTTTCTTTCTTCCCTCCCTTTTCCCCATCTATTGCTCACCTTGAATTTGTCAGCAAAACTCATGTAATGCCCCCATGAAAGAAGTTAAGGACATAATCTCTCTTCAAATTAATTCCCATACCCATCCACTTCCTGTTTCCCTTGGTTTTAGCTTTGCCATTCACATTTTTTCCCCTCACATGTTTCCTTCCTTCCTCTCTTTCACTTCTAATATTTGCATATATTTTTATGTACACATATGTAACATATATACATATTTTGCTCACCTCTCTTTACTGATGTTTTACATTTTTTCCTCTGCTTCTCTGTTTTTTTTTCAGCTTTCTCCTCAGCCTTTCAACGTATTTCATTCATCTTCCAAATTCTCTTTTATCCTACTCCTACCTCCTTTTTTGTCTCTGTTCTTTTCAACCCATTTTTTTCCTTTTCTGTTATCCATTTGCTTTAATATTTTTTTTCCCCCCAACAGCTCTGACTTTCTCAAATTGTTCCCCTGGAAATACCTCAGACATCCTTGCTCATAATATTTGAGCCGAGAGGATGTCCTCTCCACAGGTGAAACAGTAACAGGGAGAAAACAGACTGCAGATCAGAAGCCCCAAAGACACAGCCTCTGTTAAAAGCCCTTCTAAGTATCCAGAGGAATTCCTGATGGGATGGGAACTTGCTTTTGCACCTATAATGATGCATGGTGTACTAAACAGACTTAGTGCTGTGCCCTAATAATACGTGTTGTGCTGCCTCAGAGAAAAGAAATGCAGTGCTCACAGCTGAAAATACTCTAGGGAAGCACAAGTGAAGAGGCTGCCTGGTCTGAGGCTCTGCATAGATTTGAATCCCAAATATTACATGAACAGCAAATTATAACCCTAGTGAAAGGAAACAAAATCATAAAAACAGATAAATCCAGCACTGATAAAGCCTAAACTTCAAATTCCTCCAGCACATCCAGATACAGAGGAATGAGTTTCCCTGTGATACCAACAGCAATTATACATGGCTCTTGTGGCATACAGCATTTAATAGTCCAGGAGGCAGAGTGTCCATGCTGTGCTAATTGCACTTTGAAGACATCCTCTTTGCCAGGAGCACAGAACACAGCTTGTGCGTGTTGGTTTTTACCTGATTAGTTCCATACATTTGCTTTTAACACAAAAAGTCTCTCATTCAGCACTGGCAGTCCCTACAGCTGCAAATCAGGGACTGGATATTGTCAATATTAACTTTAAAAAGATATAACAATAGTACAGCAAGTGACTCGCCTTTTTGGGCATTGCTTGAATCAGACACTTTACAAGAGGGCTTTTCTCCACGGTACTAATGTGTATCGAAGCACAAAAGTCTGCTTAACCTGGTTTGAAAAGATAACTTAGGAACAAAAACATTATTCCACCCTGGCTCTCTATAACAGAAAATCTCAGAGAATCATAGAATCAACCAGGTTGGAAGAGACCTCCAAGATCATCCAGTCCAACCTAGCATCCAGCCCTAGACAATCAACTAGGCCATGGCACTAAGTGCCTCATCCAGGCTTTGCTTGAACACCTCCAGGGATGGCAATTCCACCACCTCACTGGACAGCCCATTCCAACGCCAATCACTCTCTCTGCCAACAACTTCCTCCTAACATCCAGCCTAGACCTCCCCTGGCACAACTTGAGACTCTGTCCCCTTGTTCTGCTGCTGCTTGCCTGGGAGAAGAGACCAACCCCACCTGGCTACAGCCTCCCTTCAGGTAGCTGCAGACAGCGATGAGCTCTGCCCTGAGCCTCCTCTTCTGCAGCCTGCACACCCCCAGCTCCCTCAGCCTCACCTCACAGGGCTGTGCTCCAGCACAGCTTTGCTGCCCTTCTCTGGACACCTTCCAGTACCTCAACATCTCTCTTGAACTGAGGAGCCCAGAACTGGACACAGCACTCAAGGTGTGGCCTGAGCAGTGCTGAGTACAGGGGCAGAATAACCTCCCTTGTCCTGCTGGTCACACTGCTCCTGATCCAGGCCACCTTCCTGACCCGGCCACAGAGCATGGCCGTAACACACTGATCAGGCATTTCCTTTTGCTTTTAACATGTTCTTCACTGATTTTATCTTCAACTAATTTCTGCAAAGCCTTTAAGCACTGGCCATTTGCCTGAAGATCCCTGCAGAGCTGGGTGAGAAAGCTCACCTCCAACAAGATCTCTTGATTCTCTTTCTGTCTCCTCACCTCATTCTGGTCTTTGAGCCTACCTCCAACAAGACCTATTGATTTTTTCTGTCTCTTCACCTCATTCTGCTCTTTGCAGCTGCTTATGCTTTCAAGTTGCCTCAGCTTCTCCTCTTTATCTATGCATAAGCTCCAGTAGGATGTCAGTGCATGGTCAAAGCATAAAGTGCAGGCTGATTGACTTCAGCTCCATTTTGTGACTGTGTTGCAGTACATGGCTCAGTTTTGTCCCAATAGGACAACTTCTATAGACAAGAGAAAAATGTGACCCACGTTGTTAGTCATTTCTACTTATTTTGGTGAGTTCACCTTTAGGTCCAGATTCCTCTCCAACAAAAGTCATCACTTATGGGGTTTTCCTGCCAATATATTTGACTTGTTTATTATTCCCTTGTTGGACTACTTAGAACTTTCAAACCTGTGTCTCTAATGTTCTGAGAAGAAGACAGGGTTAAGGCATGTTTTAAAGGTGTCTAAGCTGTTTGGATATCTCTTTTAACTGTTTATGTACATTTGGCCACTACATCTTCATGATGTATACCTAATAAGCTAAGCAAGAGCAAGGTATTCTTAAAGCTGTTTAAGACCAGCACAAACTACACAGAGTCAAGAGGAAAGGGAATGCAACCTGTCTGCTAGAAAACTTGAAGCAGCCTCACATTAAACAAGAAGAACAATAATCAATCCACATTTCCAGTTCCAGTGATGAGCAATTATGTGCTAGCTAACAATGGTATTTTCACTCCTCTCTTCACACTGCTTCTCCCTTAGGAGTAACTAACACTCATTGATTGTTATTAGAGGGTATTAAAGGAACACGTGGCTAAGGCAGCCACAGTGGCAGCAGGCAACACTTGCTATTTGTTCTCAAAGGCCCTTTTCAAGGGTGCTCTACAAAGGGTCACTTGTGGAGTCTGTGGGTTTGCCTGCCCAGGACTACTTTGGAAGGGCCATATGAGGACTGCAGACTCACAGGCATGAAGCAAGCTGGCTTTCATCTATGAGGCAGATCACATAAGAAGGCTGCTCCCGTGGCTGAGGGATGCACAGATGAGGTGCACATGCTGGTACCATGGACAGCCATCAAACATGTTACACAAAGCAGTGCCTAGCTGGAGATGTCCTAGGCTGGATCAAGAGAAGTGTGGCCAGCAGGGCAAGGGAGGGGATTCTGTCCCTTCACTCTGTTCTCATCAGACCCCACCTGGAGTACTGTGTGCAGTTCTGGAGGCCCCAGCACAAGAAGGACATGGAAGTGTTGGAGCTAATCCAGAGAAGGTATGTAAAAATGTTCAGAGGGCTGCAGCAACTCTGCTATGAGGACAGGCTATGAGAGTTGGGACCCTTCAGCCTGGAGAAGAGAAGGCTTCAAGGAGACCTTGGAGTAGCCTTCCAGTATCTGAAAGGGGTGTATAGGAAGGCTGGGGAGGGACTATTGACAAGTTCTTCTAATAACAGGATGAGGAGGAATGGGTTTAAACTGGCAGAGAGGAGATTTAAAGTGGATGTTAGGAAGAAGTTCTTTCCAGTGAGGCTGGTGAGACACTGGCACAGGTTGCCCAGGGAGGCTGTGGATGCTCCCTCTCTGAAGGTGTTGAGTGACCTGTTCTAGTGGGAGGTGTCCCTGCCTATGGCAGGGAGTTGGAACTGGATGATCTTTGAGGTCCCTTCCAACCTAAACCATTCTATGATTCTATGTTCCCAGACTGCTACCAAGCCCCAGGGCAAAGCTGCCACACTGCACCAAAGTGGTGGCAGAGCAGGGGAGCACAGAACAGCTAAGAAAGACAGAACAGGTCATCTCTTCTCTTTTCAAGCCTTCTAGAGCCTAGGCTGACGAAGAGGATTGGCAACAGATGTGGCTTTTGGGATGGCAAAATCCAAACCAAAGCTGACTTCTCCAAGAACAATGTGCAACACAGAGAAGGCCTCAGACATCTAAAACAGAGACAAGGGTACTACAGAAGGTCCAAGGAAAGCAGCTTTTGATTTACATTTCTGCCTGGTCAAATAAGGCAACTCCTTCAGTCTTCCACTTGATTTCCTAACACCAGCATCACTGCAGCTTTATTAGCAATGGCAAGTCTCTCTTTTCACCACTGTTGTCTGTCTCTAGATACTCTCTTCTCCACTGTGTCAGTAGAACTACTGATTATAAAGTCTCTGGGCGTGACAGTTGGAGTGCTCACAATTTTCTGTCCTTTCTGTCAGCTATTGAAGGCAGATGATTTCTTCACTGTGGTTAGTCTACACACCATATCTCCACTAAGTGATGACACAGTTGTTGAAAGAGAATCATAGAATCAGTCAGGGTTGGAAGGAACCACAAGGATCATCTAGCTCCACCCCCTCTGCCATGCCCAGGGACACCCTACCCTAGATCAGGCTGCCCACAGCCTCATCCAGCCTGGCCTTAAACACCTCCAGAGATGGGGCCTCAACCACCTCCCTGGGCAACCCATTCCAGGCTCTCAGCACTCTCATGCTGAACAACTTCCTCCTCACAGCCAATCTAAACCTACCCATCTCCAGCTTTGCACCATTCCTCTTAGTCCTGTCACTCCCTGATAGCCTAAAAAGTCCCTCCCCAGCTTTTTTGTAGAGCCAAGTGGCTTTGAAAAAATATGGGATGTGAGTCTGCTGGAGAATGGATGGGCAAGGTGTGTAAAAATGACTGGAATCTGAAGCCTTTAATCACTGATTCCAATGTTGACAGCAGCAGGAGAGAGCTGTAACATAATAAAATAGTTGGGGGCTTTTGTTTACATCTGCAGTATCAGGAGAAAGTATGTTCCTACACATCCTCAGAACCCTGCTGTGGCTAGAAACCATGCAAAAAGAGCAGTGGAAATGTTGCCATTCCCAAAAGAGCTTAGCATTACACCTATCAGACTACAAGCAAGCTCTAACAGATGGGGAAAGCACATGGGAGCAATGAACACTGGGATAAGGAATGGTCAGAAGACACCAGAGCTGTGCTAGTTTGAAGCTAGCTTGAATGTTTTGGTGAGAAGAATTAGATGCTAGGCTGTGAAAAGGAAACAATGGTGATGTCTGCTGCATTCACAGGCTTGCTGAGATGGATAAGAACAGGAACACAAACATAGATAACAGAGTCTCTCCCTGGCTTTTGGGCTGCACTTTTCTCTAACATGTCATCTGTGTGACTAATCATTCTGCTGGAAGTGTCCAACCTGCATGCAGGTGTCTTCTGGCAATGTTTGTTGGCTCAGTGAGATTCATAGCTGGGTTAGGTTAGGAAGGGTGTGCAGTAAATCTGAAGGGTCAAGCCCAAGTTTGAGAGACAGCAACCCAGTCTGCTTGATTTGTGCTGCTCTCTGCCTCCTCACTGAGCTCATTCTGCTTGTGAATGTAACCATAAAGGTTTGGAAAGGTATTTAGATTTCTTGTGATTGTTTATTTCAGACACAGAAATTAAGTTGGAGAGAATAAGGAGCACCCTTTTACTACAGATTGTGTCTTACTAAAAAGACATAATCTGAATGATAAAGCTGCTTAGAAATGGTTTTTGCTTGGTTCATCCACGTAAATGTGACTGTTTGGCCTGGAAAAGTAGCCAACAGTAGTTTAAGACAGCATGGCACTGTCTACTGAGGAGTAATGCAAAATTAGCTAAATGAGATATGATGAACCAACCCCTAAGGTTTCAATGAGTTCATTAAAGCACACCACACAAACCCCTGCCTAACCAGAATAGCTGATGTGGCTGGAAACAAAAAAGCAAAGCTAGTTCAGCTCAACCAGAATAAAAAGGTCTACTGGGATAAACTCTGTTTTGTCTGCATCTGGCAACCTGAAACTTCCTGTCCATGTTCTGTAGCTGCACAGAGAAACACAAGCCACGGGAGCCATTTTAAAGAATGAATGAGAGGCAGCTTGGTGTTGAACAAGCAACTGAGTCTGAACACAGCTGCATTTGTGGGGACAGGAAAACGCAGCTAGAACGAGACAAAGTAACAGGGAAGACAAGCAAGAGCAGAAAACTGAGCTGCTACAGAGGCAGCACCTGGGTAGCCCAGGGTCTGCTTGCTGGCTGCACTGTCCACCTTTCAGAGCTGTGTGAATCATAGAATCAGCCAGGTTGGAAGAGATCTCCAAGCTCATCCAGTCCAACCCAGCACCCAGCCCTGTCCAGTCAACTAGACCATGGCACTAAGGGCCTCATCCAGGCTTTTTTGGAACACCTTCAGGGACAGCAACTCCACCACCTCCCTGGGCAGCCCATTCCAATGCCAATCACTCTCTCTGTGAAGACCTTCCTCCTAACATCCAGCCTAGACCTCCCCTGGTGTTCTCACCTTCTCACAAAGGGCTCCTCTCCTGTGAAGCCTTCCCTGTGTTATGCACTAACAGAGGCAGCAGAAAAACTGCCAGGTACTCATTTTGACTTTTAACGACAGATGAGGAGGACAGGAGGGAGGGTGCTGGCTATTCTCAGGACTCCAAGCCCAGATGTTGTGCCAGATGTTTGAAGAATCACCGTTATTAAAATTTCAGCAGATTTATCTGAAAGTAACTGTCCCTGCAAAATGTGCTCCAAGGAGAGAGGGGATAAAGAAGGGAAGACACAGTAAGAAAACTACCACCAAAATCAATGTCTACATGGACATGATTCAGAATTTTTCAGTTTCCTCTGTGAACTTGACATGAAACATGAAAGTTTTCACTGCACAACTGTGGCTGAGCGCTCCTCAGGAAGAAGCCCTCAGGTAGAGTGCAAACCTGAGTACACAGGAAAGAATTCCACCCCATAGTATGGTGGACACAAAAACTACCTCAATTCAAGCCATTTGCTCTGGGCTTATATTTTTCCTTCAGTGCCCTCACCAGCAGCCTATGCAGGAAGATTTTTACCACCTTCTTGTCTTACAAGGACGCTCTGTCTGTGCAGACACAAACACACACACGAAACCACCAACAGAATATGTAATCTTTTCCTCCTGTGGCACAGAAACATCCTTCTTAAAGCTTAAAAACTTGAAGGACTGAAAAAAAAAACCCCACATTTTTATTTTTCTGCTAAGTTAAAACTAATAAAAGCATATATCAATTAAGCACTCGTTTAGCTCTTCCAGTTGACTGGTCTGGAACGCAGCTAAATTAGAGCAGGCTAGTGAAAATATATTCATTCAATAACAGCGAGACGAACATCCTTGTAAATCAGAGCTGATCAGGTACCAAGCAAGCTCACAGATATTTTACTGCTTTCACCTTTGCTTTGCTCAAGTTAGTGTGAAAAAGAGAACTCATTTCTTTGACCTTCTGAAGCAGCCCTGATACGTAAATGTGAAGATTTGTAAGCAGAGAGAATCATTTTCGCCGAGGTAAGTTTGCTACTGATAGCATAACAGGATACGTCACATGGATGGTTCCTGTGAACCACTGGGTGGTTTCTCAAGGGTGAAATATCTTTGAAGTCAATGTACATCAAAAGAAAAAAAAAACCCAAACAAGCCCTTGTAAAATGTTCCTGTTCAGCATGGGGGCTGGGATTTCTTCAACCAAAAGGAGGAATTACAGTGGTATGAAAGGCTGTGGAGAACTAGGTGCACTTTAGCACACACCTCTCACACCTGGCCCTTTTACAAATGAAGAGGTTCTTCTTTTCCTAGCATTTTATGTGTGTATACTGAGAGAAAACAGCAGCCTCCAGGTTGGCTTTTTTTTCATATTTGAAATAAAGCTACAGTCCATATATTCCTAGATTGATAAAATACGACGTTGGAAAGGACCTCCAGGATCATCTAGTCCAACCTTTCAGGGTAAGAATGTATTTCAAATGAGCTGGCTCAGCACCCTGTCAAGCTGGGCCTTGGAACTGTCTAATGTAGAAGAATCCACCACCTCCCTTGGAAGTGATTGGCCATTGGAATGGGCTGCCAGGGGAGGTGGTGGAGTCACCGTCCCTGGAGGTGTTCAAGAGAAGACTGCATGAGGCACTTAGTGCCATGGTCTGGTTGACTGGATAGAGCTGGGTGCTAGGTTGGACTGGATGAGCTTGGAGGTCTCTCCCAACCTGGTTGATTCTATTCTATTTATTCCAGTGTCTGATAGTTCAAATGGTGAACATTGTCTTTTCTGGCACCCAGTCTAACTATCCCAAATAGCAGCTTGTACCCACTGGCCCTTGTCTTGCCATGTGATGCTGTAAAAAGGGAGTCTCCCTCCTCATGGCAACCACCCTGTATGTACTTTTCATAGAGTCATAGAATCGACCAGGTTGGAAGAGACCTCCAAGCTCATCCAGTCCAACCTAGCACCCAGCCCTGTCCAATCAGCTAGACCATGGCACTAAGTGCCCCATCCAGTGTTTTCTTGTACATGAGTTATGAGGTCTTCCCTAAGCCTTCTCTTCTCGAGGATGAACAAAGCCAGTTCTCTCAGCCTTCCTTCACAGGATAGGTCTTTCAGTCCTCTGATGACTCTTGAGGTACTTCTCTGGACCCTTTCCAGCTTGTCCACATTCTTCTTCTATAGCAGGGACCAAAAGTCTACACAATACTCAAAACGCAGCTTAATAAGTGCTTAGTAGAGTGAGATGATACCTCTGAAATTCCACAAGCATGAAAAAGATCTATACCTTAACTGTGAAAATGTAATGCTGTTGACAGAAAAATACCTTTCTTACCTTAGAGTTATTTGGTGTCTTATACCTTCTCTAGATCTTAAGAAAGCTCACAGTTGTATATTCATCCCATTCAACAGTGACAGAGAGTAGCATGTAGTGGTTTAAGATCTTTAATCCAAGTTTAACAACTCATCTCCTATGCAGAATATTAATAATGAGCAGCCTGTCAGGCAGTGGAAAAATATCTCTACAACAAGAGACTTAAGTTAAACCTAATTTTTGCCTGCAGGATGCTGTAGACCCACCCTGAAAATCAACAGTATTAGGAGGTGCTGAAGAAAAGCCTGGATGAGGCACTTAGTGCCATGGTCTAGTTGACTGGATAGGGCTGGGTGCTAGGTTGGACTGGATGAGCTTGAAGGTCTCTTCCAACTTGGTTGATTCTACGATGCAGTAGTTTAAAAGAATCATAGAATCAAAAAGGGGATAAGAGAAAGCTTGAGTCAAATGTAGGCAGATCTTTGGAAGGAAGAAAAATTATAGTGGTAATAGAACAGCTGAGTTTTAAAAAGCTCATTTCAAACTTCATTTTGAGAAAAACAAAAGCCCTGGAAAGACTGTAAGGTGGCTGCAACTGAATCAGAAACCAATTCATTTAGCACTGAAAGAAAGTGAAAAGTGGATTCTTTGTCTACGTTACAAAATCAGCTGGATGCAGGCAAGTCTCGATGTGGACAAACGTAAGCCCTGGTGCCAACACCCATTTACCCATCTCATTTTTGTTGAGAAAAGAGTGAAGACAGTTGAAAAGAAGTCCTTAAATCCTGATGTAAATGTGCCATTTTCAGAGCCAGCTGAAATTTTCTGAATCAAGCCTCACAAATATTTGTTTACATCCTAAAGTCAAACTTTATTCCTTCCTCCTGCTTTATTCATTGCTCAGGAACACTCACACTTGCGATTTTTTTTGCTTGCACATATGTTTAGGGAACATCTGTTCTTTGTTCCCATCTGGTTGAGATTATCCATGTGTGCATGAAGAAGGCAACTGGTTATCTGCTGTTGTAACTTAATTTTCTCTGACTTTATAAGCTCAGGCCAGGAGGAGCAGGGACCAAATACAGCAGGAGCTGCCCACTTGCTTTTGCATAGCTGCTGAAACATCTGACTTCCACAGCATGCATATCTCCAGCAAGCAGATATCAAGGCACTGCTTTACGGAGGGATCATTACCACCCCCCTTGGAAACAGAAGGAAAAAAGAAAAGAGAAAAAGGGCCACCTGACTTGGTTGAGATCAATTACTCAATCAAGAGGAGAGCTTGATAGAAACATCAGCTCACCTGTAGCCTAGTTCATGGCTCTCTCTTTTTTAGCACTACATTATCTTCCTGTAACAAAAAACTGTGGTTTGGGCTTGGGGTTTGAGGGAGCCTTTTTTGTTTGGTTGGTTTGGGGTGTGGGGTTTTTTCTGTATGTTTGTTGTTTTGTTTTTATACAAAAAACTAGTTTGCAATCAGTAAGGAAAGAAGGTGGTAGGTACTCAGAGACTAAAGAGATCTGTTATACTGCATAAAGGCTTTGGGGCAAAATCTTGGCTGTCACAGCCTGAGCGTACGATTTCGTTTGAGCGATGGAAGTTGGACATCACTCAGCAAACAGGACCACCACTGAAGATGGAATCACTGTTTTCTACAGGGTTTGTGCTTCAGCCAGATAGACATTTCCTCCAACAATAGATTCCTTCAAACTATGCAAGTTCTCACAGGTGCCTACCGTAAAGAACTGGAATACACTTGAAAATAACATTTATTTGCTGCTAGTCATGTTTGTGATTACTTCTCCTGCCAGGCATAGCTAAGATTACACTTAGCTACAGATTTGATGGAGACTACCAGGTTTATGTAGCAAAGGGCTTTTTTCCTTCCCAAATTCTGTTGTAAAAAGTGTCTGGTACTGCACAGCAGAAGACATTGTAGCAGAATAAAACTTCCTGCATTTTTATTCCGATTTCTATTTACCTGTCTGCAAAACAATCTAAATTTTCACTGCAATTCTCCTTGACATTTCCCTTATCTATTTTCCTTTCTCATTAGTCTGCCTCATGAGAAAATATGGGCGCAGAATACTAAATCAGCTTTATGGTCAACACATCTGGTGTATATTGACAGACAGATTGTCCCTATGCAGAAGGCTTGGGCTAGAGCAATTTCTTTTCTTTTTTTTTTGAAACCAGAACATGTTCTTCCTGAGCTGGGATGAGTTCAAGAAAAGCCTTTGCAGATAAAAGTCTGTTAATCACCTAAACAGAAGGAGGGGGCATTGTTATAGCAAAAGAATGTAAAGAGGGAGAGGGGAGAGGGGGAAAAAAATGGGAGAAAAAGTGAGGGAGGGGAGTGGGGAGGGAGCAGGAAGGGAGAGGAGAGCCCTGTGAAGAGAGGCTGAGGGAGCTGGGGGTGTGCAGCCTGCAGAAGAGGAGGCTCAGGGCAGACCTCATTGCTGTCTGCAGCTCCCTGAAGGGAGGCTGTGGCCAGGTGGGGTTGGTCTCTTCTGCCAGGCACCCAGCAACAGAACAAGGGGACACTTCAAATAGAANCAACCCCAGCTCCCTCAGCCTCTCCTCATAGGGTTTGTGTTCCAGACACAGTCTCAAGATGTGTGAGGAGAGGTCTAGGCTGGATGTTAGGAGGAAGTTGTTGCCAGAGAGGGTGATCGGCATCAGAATGGGCTGCCCAGGGAGGTGGTGGAGTTGCCATGCCTGGAGGTGTTCAAGCAAAGCCTGGGTGAGGCACTTAGTGTCATGGTCTGGTTGATTGGCCAGGGCTGGGTGCTAGGTTGAAAAGGATGATCTTCCAACCTGGTTGATTCCATGATTCTATGGCTTTGCCCTTCCTTCCTTTTGTTGCTCTAACTGTTGAACTATGGGAAAAAAAAAAAAAAAAGACTTTTGGAAGTCACAGGAGTCCATAATTATTCCATTTTGTGCAAGCCCATCAAAATGCCGTTTATGAAGACAAACTCTAATCACTTCTCTTTAGAGAAAAACGGTTGGTGTTTCAGAATGGGAGTAGGAAAATCTAAGCTCCAGCACAACTTGTCACTTCAGAAACAAATATTGGCTTCCTTTGCCTGAAACCATCCAAAATGTAGATATCCATTTATTTTAATAAGCACAGAGACTGCAGGAAGAGATTTATTATGCCACGCTTTTTTTTTTTGTTCCACAAAAATACCAATTTGTCAAGATTCAAAGACAAAAAATATCTCCTTATGCTTAATTTGACAGGACACAGATGAAATAGTTTCATTTCAGCATTAATGTGCAGAATTTTCTGATTTTCAAGACCTAAGACATCTTCAGTCATTGTCTGCTGTATTTTTTTAGAAGACTGCTAAAACCATTTGTTATTTTACCTAAGAAATGGACAAAAGTTTCTGACCCTAAGACTTGCCTTCCATGATTTTAATCTGGTTACAACATTCCAATGTCCCTGTGTCCCCTTTCCCACCCACAAAGTGAGACATTTTGTCTCTTGACCTCCTTGTCCCCATGACATTATCAATGCCACTTCACAGCCTTGTTTCATTTCTAAATCTGACACAAAGCACTGGCAAGCACTCAAGGGCCAAGAATAATACAATCAGTCAGGGTTGGAAGGGACCACAAGGATCATCTAGTTCCAACCCCCCTGCCATAGGCAGGGACACTTCACACTAGATCAGGCTCTCCAGAGCCTCATCCAATCTGGCCTTAAATATGAGGCTTCCACCATCTCCCTGGGCAACACCTTCCAGGGTCTCACCACCCTTACAGTGAAGAACTTCTACTTAACATCCAGTCTGAATCTACCCATTTCTAGCTTTGTTCCATTAACAAGCCAAGCTATAGTTATCTGTCATCTTAGCAGACTCTTTCTCCCTTCAAAATCAATCCTTGGTTGACTGTAACTAGCCTAAGCAGCAATCACAGCCTTCTTTTGATACTGATCGCTCACTATCTACTCACCATAGCACCAGAACTATGCCAGTGAAGTACACTGGAAGCATGTAAAGCAGAAATGGAGACGAAAACATTCACCTTATGATTGACTATGTATGTTTAGATCTAAGCCAAACATATAAAAAAAACACCTGCTAGTTGAATCCCCTAACAAAGACTAACCCAAAGTTGGTCATCTAATTTGTCATACCAACAAACACCAAGCAACCTACAGACACATCATCATTTCAAAGTGGCAGGTCCACTACAGTTGATAACTCTGCCCCTTCATACACCACCTGCACTAGGAGTGGAAGGTTTGGGGTGACTTCCAGATATTCCATGTCTCTTTCTGAACATCAGAATGCTCAATAACTTGGAGGAGGTGCTCAGCCCTTTGCAGGACTGAACCTATAATTATCAGTAGACAGAAACATGGAAGAGGAGCAACTGAAGGAGCTGGGGATGTCTAGTGTGAAAAAGAGGAGGCTGAGGGGGGACCTCATCACTGTCTACAGCTACCTGAAAGGACACTGCGGAGAGGCTGCTGCTGGTCTCTTCTCAGAAGTAAATCGTGATAGAAGAAGAGGGAATGACCTCAAGCTGTGACTGGATAGGTTTAGATTGGATATTATGAACATTTTCTTTCACAGCAAGAGTGGTCAGGCACTCGAATGCACTGCCCAGGGATGTGATGGAGTCACCAACCCTGGATGTGTTTGAAAGTTGCTTGGATGTAGTGCTTGAGGATATGGTTTAGGGTGCACCTTGTGGAGCAGGGATATTGGTTGGACTTGGTGATCTTGAGGGACTTTTCCAACCTGAATATTTCTGTGATAAGCCAATGTTCAAAACACGTATGCCAATGTGATTGGTATAGGTGCAGCTGTTCACAGATCACATCAGAACTGTACCTTGAGAAAACACCCAAGAGGTTAATATGGTTATTCAGATAGTGCAAATAGCATCAAATTTGGCATTCAGGTCTGTGCAGTGTCTGAAGAGCAGGGCAAGAGGGGAGAAGACTAGAATGAGAGTGGCACTATTGAAGAGAGGAAATAGGAGAGGAGGGAGAGAGAAGAGACAAAAAAAATATTCCCACAGTCTCAAAGAGGAAAGATGCTAAGAACAAGATAAGGAGCTGGAAAAATACCCAGTTATAGAACAACAGCAGCTTTGTAAGCCCATGAAAATATATCAAAACAACAATGCTGCAGCTAATAAGCATATTTTGGAGACAAATCTTGCAATTTTTTCCTCAGGCAAAATTTATAGTTATTATTCTCATCTGATTTTCATCAGCATTAAAACTCCATGAGAAGTCTTAGCTTCAGTAGAGTTAACACCAAAACTCTCTTTGACTCTTAACAGGCTCACAATTTCTGCATCATTAAGTATTATTACATGTATTAAGTAGCTTTAGAAGTATAACTTATTATATTAAAGACATATATCTCAATGAAGCCAGTGAAAGAGCATGGGCTAAAAGGAAACACAAGACCTTTTCAGACCTTTAATCACTGTCCTAGTTAGTAAAACTACAACCCTGTCTTCATGGACGCTTTGAGATGGTGCAAGTTCTGCTGCCAAAAGAATTCAACCTAACCATTTTTACTGCAGTTCCTAGTTTTTCCTCTGGTTCAACCTGCTGCATAAATGTGCTGCTTGAGGGAGGGAGAAACATGAAGTCAGGGATGGCTGCATGTGAGAGGAAAGTTTGTCTTTCTTGAGAAGAAATAAAGGTTTGATTCACCTTAAAGCATCTGTGAAATGGTGATTGCAGAGGGTTTGGAAAGCTGTGGTTTTTCAAGTTGTCTCAAGGTACACGTACCAAGAGGCAACAGCGTCAAAACAGAGGATGAGAAAAGTCAGTACCCATTTTATGGTGGGCATGGCAGAAACAGCATTCCCGAGCTGTGCACCAGAAGGGCTCAGGTGCTAGCCCTGCTGCTGCTGCTCCACTGAGGAATAAGTGTCTTCAAGCATCCCTGATGTTCAGGTCCCTGTGGAGACAGGCATGAGCTTGCTCTGCCCAAGCAACTCCAAGCCCCCGACTGCAAATAATTTATGAAACAAAAGCATGTAGCTACAGTCAGCCCTGCAAGCACCAGAGGTGCACTGAAACATAAAATATATTAGCTTCTCATCCACTTAGAGCACAGGCAGACCATACTTCTATCTGTTTGCATAAGGCAATGCAAATGTAGCCTTTTGTCATCTTCTGTCACTCATCACTAGGCTGATTTATTTGTGTTGAAAGATCTCCATCGCAGCAACCTTCTTTCACTACAGATCTTGCTAAGACCCCTCAGTCCTGCATAGCACCAGCAACAGTTCCCTACTGCTCTCACTTGGGAAAGGGAAGATTTTATCTGATGTGACTGAATAAACCTGCAGGCAGCAGATAATTCCTTCTCCAGCACCATTCAAGATCCAATTTCCAGGGAGTGGAAGTAGAGGGTAAAAGCTGCAGCAGGTAAGAAGGAGGAGTGATGCTAATTATGAATCAAGGAGGTGGGAAGAACACCACAAACAGATTTTCTACACAATACCATATTGCCTATGCAGCAGATCCAAGTAGGAAAGCACAATGATGTCCTGATGAGTCTAATGGAGAGAGAAGATCCCCAAGAACATTGTGCTACAGCAAGAACTGCAGAAATTCACCCACTGAGAAACTAACAATGAATAAGGGTCTTTTTTTGCTGTCTTTCCTTTTCTACCTGCTCTTGAAACAACTTAAATATAATAAGAAGGTGTGTATGAAAGGAGGTAAGAAAAGGGATTTAGAAGTGGGGGGGGGGAAAGATGGAGGAGGTGGGAGAAGAGAAGTAGCTAGCAAATTAAAGTTTGCCCTGATTATCTCATAGTCCTAATGATCTGGGAAAAGGGGGTGGGAAGAACATGGAAGAGATCACGGAGCTCAAAGTAATTAATTCATTGTTTAGATTGCTTCCCATTCTTCAGCACAGAAAAAGCAAGCAAGATTAAAAATACAAATGAAAGTGAAAGTTATTAGAATAATTAACTTGTAATTATGCTGTTGTACTGATTTGGTTTTGTGACTGTAACAAAGAAGCCAAATAAATTCTACTTCATCAAGTTACTTCTTTCACATTTTGTTTTTCCCACAGTAAAAGCTTTTGAAGTGAGCAATTATAAGCCATTTGAAAAAGGAAGCAAGACTGGAACACAAACCAAACAGATCAGCCCAAACAACTGTCCCCTACATCATGGTAAAGAATTCTGGGTGACCACTCAGCTGAGGCTCATCTTGATAGCTCATCTGCCTTGAGGCTTGGGAGCAGCCCCGGGGAGAGGAACTTGGGAGTGCTGGTGGATGAGAAGCTCAACATGAGCCAGCAGTGTGTACTTGCAGCCCAGAAAGCCAACCAAATTCTGGGCTGCATCAGGAGAAGTGTGGCCAGCAGGTCGAGGAAGGTGATTCTGCCCCTCTGCTGTACTCTGGTGTACCCATCTGGAGTACTCTGTCCAGTTCTAGAACCCCTATTACAAGAACGATATGAACATGCTGGAGCATGTCCAGAGAAGGGCCATGAGAATGATCAGAGGGCTGGAGCAGCTCTGCTATGAGGACAGGCTGAGAGAGTTACAGCTGTTCAGCCTGGAGAAAAGAAGGCTCCAAGGAGACCTAATTGTGGCCTTCCAGTATCTGAAGGGGGCCTATAGGAAATCTTGGGAGGGACTTTTTAGGGGCTCAGGACTAGGACTAGGGGGAATAGAACAAAACTAGAAGTAAGCAGACTAAGACTGGATGTTGGGAAAAAGTTCTTCACCATGATGGTGATGAGACACTGGAAGAGGCTGCCCAGGAGGTGGTAGGAGCCTCATCCCTGGAAGTTACTATGGTCAGGTTGGATGTGCCACATCCAACCTAATCTAGTGTGAGGTGTTCCTGCCTATGACAGGGAGGTTGGAACTAAATGATCCTTGGGGTCCCTTCCAATGCTAACAATTCTATGATTGTGTCTTTACAAGGCATTGCACTCTAGCAGACGTCTCTCTTCCCTCTGTGCAGCCCCTACAAGGAAGTCCTAAACACCTGTTTCTAATAAAGAGTGGAAACCTGGCACACAACTGAACTCCACAAAGCTCAAAACACCACTTCTGAAGAGGTGAAACTCCCCATGGGTTTCAGTGGACAGCCACTGCTCTGGATGACCTCTGTCAGCACAGCTTCACCACTGCCTGTTTTTTACACCAAGAGAGAAGTGTTCAGCTCCAGCTCACCTCAGTTCAGTCACACACCATACCTGTGCTGATACCACAGCAGATCTATTGAGATGCTTTCTGCTGAGGGAGAAGAAGCCACTAGTCCTGCTGGCTGGGGGGGAGCCCAGGCTGCTGCTTCTCCTGTGGGCCCTGATGAGGGCAAAGCTGTTGGGGACTGTGGTTGGAGATCTGCTCAGGCACGAATCCGAACAGAGAACTCATTCATCTGCAGCCATGTTCTAAATCTGCTAGTGGATCTGTAAGAGGTTATCCCTGGGCCTTGCAGTGATTTGACAGCCTGTATGTATGCATAATATATGTGACTAGTGGAAGCACAGAGATGGTGCAGTATACAAATGAATGCTGCTAGGGGAAAAGATAATGCATCAGTTTGACTTGTATCGTCTGCTGACCAGGCAATAAATTCAGCTCTCTCAGCAACAACTGTTTAAAATCATCACCCCTTGTCCTGTCACAACAGGCCCTGCTGAAAAGATTGTCCTCATCTTTCTTATAGATCCTTTTTAAGTACTCAAAGCACACCACAAGGTTTTTCTGCAGCCTTCTTTTCTGCAGTGTGAATCCCAACTCTCTCAGCCTGTCCCCACAGCAGAAGTGTTCCAGCCTTTGGATCAGTTTTGTCACCCTCCTCTGTAACCAGTCCAACAGGTCCATGTCTTTCCTGTGCTGGACTCCAGAGCTGGACACAACAGTGCAATTGGGGTCTCGCCAGAACGTAGTAAAGGGGCAGAATCACTTCATTTGACCTGCTGACCACACCGCTTTTGGTGCAGCCCACAACACAGTTGGCCTTCTGTGCTGTGAGTTCACACTGCTGGCTCACACTGAAGTTTACATCCATCAGTACCCCCAAGCTCTTCTCCACAAGGCTGCTCTTTGTTTAGCCTGCAGAAGAAGAGGCTCAGGAGTGACCTCATTGTTGTCTACAACTACCTGAAGGGAGGCTGTAGCCAGGTGGGGTTGGGCTCTTCTCCCAAACAAGCAGTAACAGAACAAGGGGACACAGTCTCAAGTTGTGCCAAGGGAGGTCTAGGCTCGATGTTAGGAGGAAGCTCTTCAGAGAAAGAGTGATTGGCATTGGAATGGGCTGCCCAGGGAGGTGGTGGAGTCACCGTCCCTGGAGGTGTTCAAGCAAAGCCTGGATGAAGCACTTAGTGCCATGGTCTAGTTGACTGGATAGGGCTGGGCGCTAAGTTGGACTGGATGATCTTGGAGGTCTCTTCCAACCTGGTTGATTCTATTCTATTCTATTCTATTCTATTCTATTCTATTCTATTCTATTCTATTCTATTCTATTCTATTCTATTCTATCATCATCCAACCTGTACTGATACTGAGTCGATGTGAGGGGTTTGACAACAAGTTGATGTGAGGAGTTCAAGGAATTGGGAAAAGATCACTCAAAAGGCAACTGCTCAAGAGACCTATTGAAGAGCAGGTGATGCCTTATGCATACCCTGGGCCAGATTTTCAGATCCTGTAAATAGCTGTAATTTAACCAAGCCTAGATCTGTCCTGGAAGATAACAGAACACCTTTTTAGATACAAACAAAAACTGTAAGGGGAACAGTAATTTTCCAGGTAATCTATTCTGGCTAAATTCTTTTAGGGCTTTAAGAGCTGATCAGTCCAGAAGACACTAAACAAACAGCCAAAACAGATACTGCAAACTCCCAAGAGAGAACACCTTTAGACATGGCACATTCTAGAAGTTGCTCCACAATGCAGTTTTATTTCAGCTATTCCACTGCACTCTCCAATTATTAAAGTTTAATGCTCAGAATTCTTTGGGGACTTTCACATTTATTAACAAAGCATTTCATGTGCTAACAGAAAAATCCCAAAATGAGGAGAAATCATTTACAAGCAGACAACAGCTGCTATGGCATTAAAACTTTAATTGGCACCCCTAACAGATCGTTGGGTATTTCAGTCATCTTCTTAAGGATGTGATAATCTTTATAATATTCAGAAAGAGACCAAGTTCTAAGAACAAGATGGCAGAGCAGCATAGACTGAGTGTGTGCACAGATGCAAATATTTGTCTGTCTGATGCAGGTGACACCCTTACAAGACACTATGAATCAGGAACCTGAATTCCATCACTGACCTGTGATTTTGGACAAGCAGTTTGTTACTCCACCCACTTTTTGCCCAGTGTATTTCAAAAGTTCTTCATTTGGAATCATAGAATCAGTCAGGGTTAGAAGAGACCACAAGGATCATCCAGTTCCAACCCTCCTGCCACAGCCAGGGACACCCTACCCTACATCAGGCTGGTTACAGCCTCATCCAGCCTGGCCTTAAACACCTCCAGGGATGGGGCCTCAACCACCTCCCTGGGCAACCCATTCCAGGCTCTCACCACTCTCATGCTGAACAACTTCCTCCTCACGTCCAGTCTGGTTCCCACCACCTCTCCTATTAGACAGAACAAACTTGGCAATAACATTAATAAAATAATGGATAAGGTTTGCTGGCACACAAGAAGATGATTCCTTGCGCATTATGCAAGCCATGTGCAAGGTCCTGCATCTGGGTCATGGCAATCCCAAGCACCAATATAGGCTGGGCAGTGACTGGCATGAGAGCAGCCCTGAGGAGAAGGACTTGGGGGTGTTGGTAGATGAGAAGCTCAGTATGAGCTGTCAGTGTGCTCTTGCAGCCCAGAAAGCCAACCGGAGCCTGGGCTGCAGCAAGAAAAGTGTGGCCAGCAAGACAAGCTAAGTGATCCTCCCTTTCTACTCCACACTGCTGACATCCCACCTGGAGTACTGCATCTGGTTCTGGAGCCCTGGTTAAAAAGAGGGATATAGATGTGCTGGAAGGTGTCCAGAGAAGGGCCACAAGGATGATCAGAGGGCTGGAGCTGCTCTGCTGTAAGTAGAGACTGAAGAGTTGGGGCTGTTCAGTCTGGAGAAGATGAAGGCTCCGAGGTGGCCTTGTTGTGACCTTTCAGTATCTTAAGGGGGCTACAAGAAAGCTGGGGAGAGACTCTTAAGATGTCAGGTAGTGATACGGCTGGATGGTATGGAACAAAGCTAGAAATGAGTAGATTCAGACTGGATGTTAGGAAGAAGTTCTTCACCATGAGGGTGGTGAGACAGTGGAACGGGTTGCCCAGAGAGGTGGTGGAAAAGCCTCATCCCTGGAAGTGTTTAAGGCCAGGCTGGATGAGGCTCTAGACAGCTTGATCTAGTGGGAGGTGTCCTTGCCTGTGGCAGGGGGGTTGGAACTAGATGATCCTTGTGGTCCTTTCCAACCCTGACTGATTCTATAATTCCATGATTCTAAAAATAAAGAAAATTCTGCAGAATCTCTTAGCACTCTGAATCAATACCAAAGCAGCATGAATCAGCTCTGACAATGCATCCTTCATCCAAATTCTTCCATTGCACAAAGAAATGTTTGAAGAATTAGGTTAGTGACTGAGAGTCAGAGAACACCATTGATGAAATTATTAGTGGGCTGGCTCGACGGCCCAAACAGAACACAACAAAGTAATTGGTACAGTAAATTATCTCTGTATTTCAACAGCCATTTCTCACAAACTCACAGTGCTGCAATGAAGCTGAAAAATTGTGGTGTGCTTCTCCTCAGGGATTTTTTCCATCTGTGAACAACATTGTCACTAAGTTTCTTCATTCCCAAGCAGCTTAAATAAACCAGTAATGGAGAATCCCAGAGAAGTTGATTAAAAGCAGTATTTTAAAAATTGCCTTGGGATGGGATTTCATCTGCTAAGCAGCTGCTTAAGTGTTTTGTTGATCCTGGGTCTCAGAGAAAAATGTGCTTCAATGGTATGAAATATAGAATGGTTTCAGCACTCAGTCACACTAACAACGAAGTATATCAAATGCTTTCTTCATACGTAATTAAGAAAATTCTTCCTGGTGTTGCTAAAGATTTCATAGAATCAGTTAGGGTTGGAAGGGACCACAAGGAGCATCTAGTTCCAACCCAGCCACCATGGGCAGGGACACCCTACCCTAGATCAGGCTGACCAGAGCCTCACCCAGCCACATTATGTGAGAAACCAAAGGCTAAGTAACATTTGCAGAATAGCAACTCAACTCTTTTCAACTGTTCCAATTCATTTCAAATTTGGCCAGGAAAAAAGCCAGCCATTATCCAAGTAAGATTTCAAACCACTGATTCTGAAAAAAAAAAAGAAAGAAATTCATTTTTGCAACCTCTGTTTCATTTTTACTGAACAGAGGTTGCAAAAAATAAATTTGCAAAGCCCTAATCCTGTCTTGCTCTCACAGCCAACCCTCCTGCTAGCTCTGGTGGTGATAGAATAGAATATCATAGAATCAACCAGGTTGGAAGAGATGCCCAAGATCATCCAGTCCAACCTAGCACCCAGCCCTATCCAGTCATCTAGACCATGGCACTAAGTGCCTCAGCCAGGCTTTGCTTGAACACCTCCAGGGACGGTGACTCCACCACCTCCCTGGGCAGCCCATTCCAATGCCAATCACTCTCTCTGCCAACAAGTTCCTCCTAACATCGAGCCTAGACCTCCCTTGGCACAACTTGAGACTGTGTCTCCTGAAGTCTTTGTGTACAGACACATGCCTATATCCAGCTCTAAACTCGGACCCACAAGTCTGAAGTCTATGCGTACAGATACATGCCTAAATTCAGCTCCACGCTGATCCACGCTGAGGAGCCTTTCATTCCACGGAGAGCTTGTAACAGGCTTTAGTGTACCATTAGGAAGTTTAGTCTGAGTAAAGGAAAATGCTCTTTAAATTGCAGTCATCCCTTTTTGAGGTGTAGACAGTTGCATGAAACTCAGGTTTTTTTTCAATATCCATCAGTTTTATGGAAAAGATCTGCATCATGACAACTGATCCTTAAGCTCATCACATCTGAGTTCAGCAACTCGTGTGCAAAAGGAGATCTTTCACCCAAAGAACATCATCACAAATGACTGCTAGCTGCTGTTCCGCATTTAAGGAGTCACTGCAGAGGAATCTGCGTGTATTGTCACTCTCACAGCTACTACTCAGATGTGCTTATCAGCAGCAGGGGAAAAAAAACCCACACCAAAACCCAGCAAATTCACCAAGAACTGCTCAGAGGGGAAAGTTGACAAGAAAGGAAAAGATACACCAAAGCAGGAGTGACAACCCCGTTGACATATCCTCAATCACTCTTTGCATAGTGTATCATCTCTATGTGGATGCAGTAGTGTTTGTACTTGGATATGATAACAAGCTCAGGCAGAACAGATATGTTTTCAGTTTAGACACAGAACAAATCAAAGTGTTCAAGTTTGCTTACTGTAAAAAGCCTAGTGTCCCAAAACTATTACCCAGCACACCTGGGAATCAATACTAGAGGCCACAGATGACACCTCAAGTTCTACAAGGTTCCTTCTGGCTTTGTACAGAGTGTAGTCCATCCTTGATACCATTTTAACAAGGTGGGTGACATAACTCTGCTGTCTCACATAAATGCCAGAACCACATGGCTTGTACTTCATGAAGAGGAGGCTCAGGGGTGACCTCATTGCTGTCTACAACTACCTGAAGGGAGCTGTAGCCAGGTAGGGGTTGGTCTCTTCTTTCAGACAACCAGCAACAGAGCAAGGGGACACAGCCTCAAGTTGTGCCAGGGGGAGATATAAGCTGGATGTCAGGAGGAAGTTCTTCACAGAGAGAGTGATTGGCAATAGGCTGCCCAGGGAGGTGGTGGAGTCACCGTCCCTATAGGTGTTCAGGAAAAAACTGGATGAGGCACTCGGTGCCATGGTCTGGTTGACTGGATAGGGCTGGGTGATAGGTTGGACTGGATGATCTTGGAGGTCTCTTCCAACCTGGTTGATTCTATTCTATTCTATTCTTACCTGTACAACAGGTTTAATGAAATATGCTATTTGTTTGAGGCAGTCAATCCTCTCACATCAGCCTAGACCAGGTGAAAGTAGGAAAGACTGAGAAACAATCAGGTTTTGGATGGATTGGGGTAGGACTGCAGCATTGCTTCACATTTACTTGACAAGAAGCCAAAGAGCTGGGCAGTTGCATGCCAAAGCTTGCAGAGGTATTAATGAAGATAATTTGGGTTTAACACAGAAATTCACGTACTGGAAAGACTTAGTTGCAGGATCCCCAATATGAATAAATGCCAGAGAAGAAGTAATCTAAATGGCTATTAGCATAATTTGAGTGCTGAGCGCTGTTCTGCTCCAGCTACAAATGCGATTGAGACATATGCTTGCTCTGATGGAGGAAATTAGCAGAGGATTACCTCTTCCCCTAAGAAGATTAAGTTAAAAGAAAAAATAATTTGCTTTGCATTGCACTGTTATACCATCTACCCTTAAAAGAAAACAGACTACATTAAAAAGGACCATCAGTTTAATGGAAAGATTACTCTGACAGTTGCCAGTTTACAGCCTGTTTAGGCACACAAGGCAAGCCCCCATGAGATGTAAAAGCAGAAGCTGTTGCCTTAGCCCAGGCAGCAGAAATGTAAATAATTTATAATGAAATCAGGGGGTTGCTTTAGACTCTCACCTTGCTAGCACTGTGGTACTATCCCATCAGAGCAGCCTATGCAAAGCTCCTGGTTATGGGAAGTGAGGACATGGACAAAAAGCTCACAGAATTACATTCTTCTTCATCCTAGCTCTGCCTAAACATTCAAGATAGAATCATAGAATCAAGCAGGTTGGAAGAGACCTCCAAGCTCATTCAGTCCAACCTAGCACCCAGCCCTATCCAATCTACTAGACCATGACACTAAGTGTCCCATCCGGTCTTCTCTTGAACATCTTCAGGGATGGTAACTCCATCACCTGAGGGTGTTCAGCCTGAGAGAAGGCAAGGCTCTGGGGAAACCTAACAGCAGCCTTGCAGTACCTGAAGGGGGCCTACATGAAAGATGGAGAGAGACTATTTACAAGGTCTGCAGTGAACAGGATGAGGGGCAATGGCTTCACACTACAGCAGAGCAGATTTCAGTTCGATGTTGGGAACTAGTTCTTTACTATGAGAGTGGTGGAACACTGGAACAGGTTGCCCAGGGAGGTGGTTGGTGCTCCATTCCTGGAGATATTCAAGGTGAGGCTTGACAGGGCTCTGGGCAACCTGATGTAGTTGAGGATGTCCCTGCTGACTGCAGAGAGGGTTGGACTGGATGACCTTCAGAGGTCCCTTCTAGCCTGGATGTTTCTATGATTCTATAAGCCCATCTCCCAGCTCTCTAAGAACCACAATTTAGAGGCTATTGTGGTAGGTACTTGGTCTCCTATGTACTATCTTCTTAAAGATGAGAGATTAGGATATATCCCATTTACAATGTTCATTTATATTAATTCCTGCATTTCTTTTTGACTGAACTACTTACCTGCACTTAACCTCAGCCTACAGTATAAAGCAGTCATTTCTAAATCAGTATAAAGCAGTCATTTCTAAATCAGTACTACTACTGCCATGCAAAGGGAAAAAAAAAACCCACCTCTTCACCTCTCCTCACACGGCTCAGTCATTTGTAAAGCAGAAAAAAAGGCAGCACTGGCAGGCAGCTTGCGCTAGAGCTAAGGTCTGAATCTAGGCACAGCTCTAAAAATGCACTAGGAAGAAAAAAAAGCCAACCCTAAACCCCTGCTCTAAACTGATGTTGGCAGAGCAGATTCAGGAGGCATTGTGACTCAGACACAAATGGCTGAGTCACCCTTCCCCTGTGCTTCCTCTCTGCTCCTGTCTGGTCACTCTTAACTGGGGATACCGGAGGAGTTCAAGTGTAAAAGCACAGGTCATCTCCAGCAGGTGGTAAAAAACACTCATTCCTGATCTCTGCTTTCACATCTCACAAGCTATGGACCAATGGATATTCTCAGTTCTCACTATTCTGAATAAAGACTATAGGGCAGACAAATACTCAGCTTCTCCTTGACTCTTTAGCAACTCAAAGGTCTGCAGCGAGGGTAATTAGAATGGTCATTCCCTGCCAGCTTCATGCAGACATTGTTCCATCATACCTAGACAGCAAGGTTATATGAAATACAGGAAGCTATCATGCTGGATCTCAACCAGGGTTCTGACTCCTTCTCCTCTTTACATCAACAGAGATTTGACCACTGGCTGCAGTGGGAATAAAAATAAGCCTTTGCTGCTGCTGCGCTCACAGTAGTGCTCCTCACGTCACCTCCTGTCTCTCGGCCTCCCGATTAACATCCTGTAATTGAAATGGCTGTTTTAGACTGGTTTACAGTGCCCAAGGCAAGTCAGAAAATGCCCACCTTTCCACCAGAGGGTCATCTGCATAAACAATTAATGAAGAGTTGCTGCCCTCAGCTAATGTCCTGTCTGTCAGGTTGATACAACCTGGGGCCAGTTAGCTCTTCTGAACAACGATCAGTTGCTGCTAATGCTCCGGTAGACTATTAAACTCCTGTTGGCAAGCTAAAGCAGCAGACAAACATAGTGGGCTTCTTGATTAAAATATTGAAAAGACTGCATCCTGCTGTCAATAGCAGTTTTGATCTCCTAAAAGAAGAAAAATACCTTGTGGCAGAAATGTAATTACAAGAGAAACCCTGTGCTTCCCTGCTTTAGAGCAGATGGAGGAAAGGTCAGCTATCAATTAAGCTGCAGGATAAAATATTCTCATATAAGGATAAGAATCAATGAAAATAAAATCCTTTGTATAAGAATAGATGTGTTTTCTACTTCACTTATACTGCAAGGAGATGAGCAAGCAAATTTAGAAGAGAAGTAGTTCACTGGTTAACTTCTAACAACCCCACAAGAGCAACACAAGCTCAACACTGTGCATATGAAGTAACTTCTAAATCTGTGTGCTGCCCTATTCCAGGTATTTCCAGTGCAAAGAAGACAGCAAAAAGCATCATAGGGAGATGGTGCCCAGAAACAGAAGCATGGACACACTGGATTAGCCAACTACATTAAAATCACCAGGTTAGATTTGCAGTTGGTGCTAACCAGGTTACCATTTGGCTTCCTGAATGGGGATGGGACAAAGTCAGTCACCACTGAATGTGGGTAAATCTTTCCCAGATGAGCCACACACTTTTGATTTCATTCCCCACAGTCTTCAAAACCTGAGATCTGCATTTAAGCAACACCTGTCCTGTACATAATTGCCTTTTGTTTGTTTGGTACCATCTCACATGAAAATGATCATAGAATGGTTTAGGTTGGAAGGAACCTCAAAGATCATCTATTTCTACCCTCCTGCCACCGGCAGGGACACCTCCCACTAGAACAGGTTGCTCAAGGCCTCATCCAGCCTGGCCTTGAACATCTCCAGGGAGGAAGCATCCACAACCTTCCGGTGCCACACCTTGAGTACTGTGTCCAGTTCTGGGCCACCCAATTCAAGAGAGATGTTGAGGTGCTGGAACGTGTCCAGAGAAGGGCAACAAAGCTGGTGAAAGGCCTGGAGCACAAACCCTATGAGGAGAGGCTGAGGGAGCTGGGGTTGTTTAGCCTGGAGAAGAGGAGGCTCAGGGCAGAGCTCATTGCTGTCTACAACTACCTGAAGGGAGGTTGTAACCAGGTGGGGGTTGGTCTCTTCTCTCAGGCAACCAGCAACAGAACAAGGGGACACAGTCTCAAGTTGTGCCAGGGGAGGTCTAGGCTGGATGCTAGGAGGAAGTTCCTCACAGAGAGAGTGATTGGCATTGGAATGGGCTGCCCAGGGAGGTGGTGGAGTGAACACCTCCCTGGAGGTGTCCAAGAAAAGACTGTCTGAGGCATTTAGTGCCATGGTCTGGTTGATTGGCTAGGGCTGGGTGCTAGGTTGGACTGGATGATCTTGGAGGTCTCATCCAACCTGCTTGATTCTATGATCCTATGGGCAATTCAGGTGGTGTCTCACCACCCTCACTGTAAGGAACCCTTTCCTAACATCTACTTTGAATCTCCCTCTGCCAGTTTAAACCTGTTGCCCCTCATCCAAATGAGAGATCTATCCCAGCAAGAACAGTATTTTCTCAAGATTTGTTTATTAAGCCTGCCCTTTTACATTTAAACTTTGATGTTTTCAGCAGGTAGAGCTGGGTCAAAACAAGGGAAGCTCCTTGTGATCAAGGTCAGTTGAAGGAAAGAGTACCATTTCAGCTGAACAATTCCAAAATCATTATGTATTTTAATAGACAGCAGTTAGTTTGACTTTCTTCAGGAGCAAGTTCTTCACAGAGAGAGTGATTTGCCATTGGAATGGGCTGCCCAGGGAGGTGGTAGAGTCACTGTCCCTGGAGGTGTTCAAGGGAAGACTAGATGAGGCACTTAGTGCTACAGTCTAGTTGACTGGTTAGGGCTGGGTGCTAGGTTGGACTGGATGATCTTGGATAACTCTTCCAACCTGGTTGATTCTATTCTACTCTAAAACAGCTTTTAAAAGTCACTTTTCTTGAACTAATTTCTTTTAAAGATCACATTACAGGAGAGAAAGAATCATTTTTTTTACTCTTGTCTGTGTTTGCAGGAGAGGTTCTGTTCCAAAAGTTGTCATGCTGAAATGTGGCTTCTTTGACATATCCAGGTCCATTTCATAAATAATTAGAAATAACCATGGTCAAGGTAGCCTTCATCTTTGCTCATTAATAAACTCTTAAAAGAAAAAAAAAAAACAACAAACTCTCATCTTTATGTATTTCAGAAATCCCCCTGAGAATACAAGTTACATTTCCAAGTGTTGTTAATAGATGTGCTGGGCATCTACGTTAGAATCACAAAGGTACAGCATGAGTCATGCAGAAATAATAAATGATAAATCAGCTTTTCCAGCTTCCTTCTGTTGTGCAGAAAAGTTTATCTTCCTGAGATGATTTGAAAGAAATTATGTTAAAAGTAACAGGTAAATCTGCTTAAAGTTTAAGGAATTAATTAGGTTATTGCTGATGAATGATAGTTTAAGCTAAACAATGATCCTATGTTTACTCCAAGTGCCCACGAACTTGCCTCCAACTTCTACCATTTATTTCCCTCACTTCTCTTCCCATCTGTTTTTTCTGATGTCTGTCTCCAATAATGTCTAAGGCTCAGAATTGTGCCACTGCCAATCACAAATGTCTGATATGGACAGGAAGGGGAAAACTGCTTTGTGTCATCTAAGCTACAATATCACCACTAGCAAAGGTTGAGCACAGTCAATCCTCAGGGGTGGAGAAGAAGATGAAAATGTGTCTACCCTTTGAGGACCTGAATTTGTTTTCTACTTGTGATTGCTTTATGAGCTAGACCTAATTCAGGCTTGAATGTATAGCTGAGGTTTGTCTGTGTAGAAAACCTATCTCTTCTCCCTGGTTTCAGTAGAATATTAATAGATGTTAATTGTTGTCAAACCATTAGACTTGCAGAGATCATTTTGCTGCTGCCTGTGCTGTGATCCAGTAACCTTGTATGCTTTTGCTGGTTTAATTTCACACATGCCAATAACTTTTAAAGTTTTGAGTCAAGAAGTAGAAAGACATGGTCCATCAGTGTCACTTTGCAGCTTTTACGTTGTACAGTCACACAGCAGACTTCTGCTTGCTCTGACTAAGCATTAATGACCACATAGAATCATAGAATCAACCAGGTTGGAAGACACCTCCAAGATCACCCAGTCCAACCCAGCCCTGTCCAGTCAGCTAGACCATAGCACTAAGGCTTTTCTTGAACACTTCCAGGGACGGTGACTCCACCACCTCCCTGGGCAGCCCATTCCAGTGCCAATCACTCTCTCTGGCAACTTCCTCCTAACACCCAGCCTAGACCTCCCCTGGCACAACTTGACACTGTGTCCCCTTGTTCTGCTGCTGGTTGCCTGGGAGAAGAGACCAACTCCCACCTGGCTACAGCCTCCCTTCAGGTAGTTTTAGACAGCAATGAGGTCGCCTCTGGGCTGCCTCTTTTCCAGGCTGCACACCCCCAGCTCCCTCAGCCTCTCCTCATAGGGCTGCGTTCCACCCCCCCCCACCCCCATCTACACATTGAATATAACTACGTATTGAACACAGCTACATATTGAACATAGCTACATAGAACATAGCTACATATTAAGCATATCTAAATAGAATATCTAGAAGGAACAGGGATTACAACACAATAGCCCCTGGAGTCCTCAAATCCATATGGTCATGTGCCAGTCACAGGGAAGTGTACAGACTTCATTGTCTGACTACAGTGCAAATGATGCTGGAGGAGGTTGTACATGGAAAAGGCTGAAGGATGTGCAAGCATCAGTGCAAACAGGCTGCATTAAAGAACACCTTTCTTCTGTAGACAGCAATGAGGTCACTTCTGAGCCTCCTCTTTTCCAGGCTAAACAACCCCAGCTCCCTCAGCCTCTCCTCATACAGCTTGTTAGCCAGGCCCCCCTGAAAAGGATCCAAAGATGGGATGTATCTTAAAATATTAAAACCTGCTATTCCCATATCTGAAAATATTCCAAACTTGCTGCTCCCATTTCCAAGAATATTTCTAGTGTAAATGAGAGAATTTATTTTCTTCTCTTTAGTACTACAAAGCAGAAATTTCATCTTGGGTTCTTTCCTCCTAAACACACACCACTCTGTATGGTATAAAAGGCATCCAGCTTCAGAAACGGTGCTAAATACTGCAAGTTGTGACCTGCTGTGCATTTCACTCCATCCTCTCCAACCGCTGCTCAGTTCCCTCACAAAGTAGCAGTGAATTAGACGCGATGCTTCCTTTCATGCTACCTACTAAACGTTTGAAAAACGCTCACTGCTCGAAAGATCACTCAGCCCAATTTCAAAGCTATCTCCCAGCTACCATAAATTCAAGCCTAACCCTCTGAAGCAAATCTACATGTAGGAAAAAAGAAAGAAAGAAAGAAAAAAGGAAAGCTATTCTATTGTAAATCTACACAGAGAAGACCAAGTGTGTAGTATATTACAGGTGCCAGTTATATTTATACTGCACAGGTGAATAATAGTTTGGCTATACTCCATAGGCTATATTTATACCAACCATTTTAAAGCTCTCATCTCAATTGCTCAGATATCAGATATCCAAATTCCAGGCCTATTAATGGAATCCTGAAAACACAGGACTCAAATAGCTTCGATTTTTAACTTACAGAACCAGCACTCAGTTGCATCAGGGATGAAACAAGATGCTTAAAATGAGCAGAATACCTGCACTCTTTTGTGCATCAAGTTCTTCTGCCACAGATTAACATTTCTTTGATATGATTCCTCCACTTGTCATCATAGACTCAAGCAGGTTGGAAGAGACCTCCAAGCTCATCCAGTCCAACCTAGCACACAGCCCTATCCAATCAACTAGACCATAGCACTAAGTGCCTCAGACAGTCTTTGCTTGAATGCCTCCAGGGACGGCAATTCCACCACCTCCCTGGGCAGCCCATGCCAATGCCAATCACTCTCTCTGACAACAACTTCCTCCTAACATCCAGCCTAGACCTCCCCTGGCACAACTTGAGACAAAGCTGTGGCTCCTGTTGCTTGCATCAGTTGTTCTTTGATGACTTAGAGAGCCTTGTTTTCTGTATCTCTCTGAGCAGATGGAGGGTGAATTCTGATTTTGGTAATTAGCAGATGGGTCATTGAACATAATTTTTAGTCAGTTAATATAATTATTAATTTTTTGATAGAGGTTTAATGAACTATTTTACATCTAATTATTGAAAATGGTAACTATATGATTCTGAGTTAGGCAAGTTATATAACTTACACACTCAGTAAAGAGGCAGGTTTGGCTCTGGTCATGCACAGCTCTTGCTTTATTCAGAGGAGAAAGAATTTCCTAAGCGTAGGATATGATAGCCTGCCCCTTCTACAACAGCTTTGTATTTGAAGATACACAAATGTTTAAAGAGGTTCTCATTTCCATCATTCTCAGATCAGAAAATCTTGTTTTAAATGAGCAGAAACTTGGTGAAGGTCAGACTGAGAACAGACAGCAGAGCTCTGACCACAGCCTGCACCCTGAGCTCAGCCAGTACTTTTGCCCCCTAGCACAGGTCTCTCAATGCAACACAGGATCAAGCCATAACGAGAAACTTTCAGGCCATCAGTCTTGGGCTTGCAATAATGAAAGTCCAGCTGTCATAAGGGAGGAAGGTGCATGTTTCCACTCATCCACTTTGGTTTCTCCTTCTACCCTTCAATTATACTTTGTCCAAGACAGACTGCTGTGCATTTCTCCCTCTGCATTAAATTCACCCCAAACAACAAAGTGAAAATCTACAAATAACCCAGAACTGACTAAAGCAGCATTATGCCTTCTTCCAAAGCTGGCAACTATACAGATCATGAGGAACAATCATCTGCTTTCAAGGAACTATGACATCATTGATTACTGCATCTCTTCCTTAATGGTTAAGACAGGTCAGGGTAGTTTAGACATTATTTATTACTGCATCTCTTCCTTAATGGTTAATACAGGTCAGGGTAGTTTAAACATCTTGAAGCTGCTCTAAATTATTCTTTGGACCTTGATTATTCTTTATAGGACTTAGAACTATAGCACAAGGTCACTTTTTCCTCACTTCCTTAGGTGTATTGTGGATCTAAAACAGCTGAAGATCTTGAAGCAAATGTCTAGGATGGGTCAGAGAACTGTCAGCATCACAGAGGAAAAGCAATGCAGAGATGATGAGAGGGCAGGGAAGTCTCTGAATCGAGGTGGTGGTTTTGCATGGTAAAAAAGATGAATTTAGTCCCTGACAACCAGAAAATGTCCTTCAGCTTGGGTTATTTCTTGGAGCCTAATTAAATTATCTTGGATGTCTTTCTCTCCATAACACTCATCAAGAGGCTGACAGATTCAGTTCCTGCATCTCAGGAAAAACTGCATGCATATGTCAGTGGAAAAATCAGAGTCTTCAGTCGTGGTCTCAAGAAGTATCATACAAATAAAGAGAACCACAGAAGTGTTCTCTGTGAGATCTCTCTCACACATACAGGCTCCTCACTGGGAACCAGGCCTATGCAAACGAGAAAGATTATTTCAGGGATACAAAGTGCATCCTGCTCGCGCTGAGGTTTTCAGACTGCCTTGAACAGATTATTCGTGATGTATGAAAGCCAAGAGAACAATATGGAAAGCAGATTGGCTACGCACCTACAGCCTGATGCCAGCTTGGCTCTCCCTTTAGAGGCTGACATCATCTCTTAAAAGAGCTGGAGCCACAAATTGGTTTATCTTGAAAGGAGGACACTGCACAGCTATGGGTAGGTTGAATTGTACCATGCTGAGGCTTTATGGCACAGTGAATTATTAAACACCCATGATTTAGATGTGGAGGAGTAGTTTACCTTCAAATTAATGATATTAGTTTGGCATCAGGTGTATTCTGCTCTAGACCATACTAACTTGGAGTCTATAGCACTCATACACAGAAAACAGACAGAATATGGCAGACATACAAAAAGACACTGAAGGTTTCCCCACATAAAAATGTCCTGAACAATCCCAAAGACAGAGATTTGGGACCTCCTTATTTTCACAGTATTTCCAAAGATTCCTTCTTTTTTCCCAAGGAGACAAGAGTGAAGTTAAAATAGCTGGAGACTAATAGGAAGTATTCCCGCAGCGACACAGCTGACAACTGCTGAGCTGTATTTTAAGTGTTCGTGTGCCATTCAGAGGCTACACGAGATCATCCCATTTGTTTGCCACTTGCTTTACAAACAAGGAGGAGGAGGAGGAGGAGAAAGGGAGGAGTGAAGAAGCAAGCTGTGTGAGCACTCTGAAACAGATGGGGATACTGTTACTGAGTATTAGGCGATCAGCCTGATGAAAGGATTCGTTATGGCATCCCAGAAGCACAGGAGATCAGAGGAACCTCAGGGATGTTTTGTAGATTCTGGATTCCAAGATGACACTCCTACTGAAACCTGAGGATGACCTTGAGTGCTCACAGATAGAGCAAGGCATCAGGTTGCTACACAGCCTTTCCACAGGGATTTGTTAGTGAGAACCCATGAACGTGCTACTGCTTCACTTAATCAAAGAATACCACCCTGTACTTAGCAATAGCATGACTAAGATGTTGACCTAGTTGAGCAATCACCTAACTAACTTGCGTCAGGAGAAGCCAAAGAATCTTAGGCTCTTGGATTTCTCTTCTCTCCCTGTTTCATTCAGCTGCCATGAGTAAGGTGACTGGGCGAGCGCTGGGCTGCCGCGTGTTGAAGTCTTGGTCTCCCTAAAGCTCCCGCTGGAACTCCTGTTGACTCAGAGGACTGTGCCTTCTCCATCAAACTTGAAGGACACGTGGTTATTCACTAACTCACTGTGCTGCCCTTAACTCTACTCTGAGAAAGGAAGCAATCTTTAAAATAAACAATCTCCTCTGCTTAATCACAGCACCAAGTCTGAAGGTGATGCTATGGTAAGTCCTACAAAACAAAATAAGCCAATGTCACCTGGGTATTGACTCTCTAAACTGTTCATTTGACTCCAGTTTTTTCTCGTGGGTTCAGCATCCAAGCTCAGTCAGTCTAGTTTCACTGAGACCACTCTGCAATGCCATCCAAAAGTGCCACACTGCCTTTTGGTGTCCTGACTTGAGTGCTATGGCTTTGGGGGAAGACATGGCAGAACACAGGGCTGCAGCAACACAAGCACTGAAGACAATTTTTTGGTCCTTCTCCAGCTGCAGTGGGGGGTACATTCCAAAGCACAGACAGACAGAATAGTCTAGGCTGGAAGGGACCTCAAGATGGGCTGCTTTGTGAAAACTGGAGATAATAATTTCTATCTACCAAACCAATCTGCATGTATAAAGATGCATTTTGGGACTACAAAATCCCAGGTATTTGGGGGGGTTTCATATAGGACTTTTCCCGAGTCACACCAGAAATATCTGTAAATAAAAATCACATATAACCACCTGTCCTGTTTCTCAAAGATCTGAAAAGTTAAGCACTACAAAAGTATTTCTGTGGCAGGAAAAATAAAAGGAGGAAAAAAAAGTAATAAATGCAAGCTGATGCTCACTTCAGCGGTAACTGGCAGCAGAAATGCATATCCTATGTGCACACACACGAACACAGATACCTCTCAGGCTTGCATCTAGGAGTATGTTGTACTTTCTATGCAAGATGTAGCCCTGTGTGGCTTATAAACAGCTCTACTTCAGCAACACTTACAGCACAGCTTTGAAATGATCTGTGCCACAGTTAATACAAGAAAAGTAACAGGGACTCGTGTTTTGTCAGTGCAAAGAAAATATCTGAACTCTTCAGTGAGTATGATATACATTTCCCCAATAAATAGATCAGCAGATACATAGAGTATTTTTTGCTTTCAGGCTGGATGCACAACCCAAACCTACTTAGATAGAGCTGTTGGGATAAACAGGCTCTGCTTGCTTAAAAAAAGATAAAATTATCAAGTGAAAAACCATGCAGCAAAAGTTGGAGAGTGCATGTGACAGCACAGCCTACTAAAGAAATGCAATAATCATTCAAGAGGAAAATCACTGTAAGGAAAATTAAACCATAAAGCACTGCTTCTAACTTTCTTAAAGGGTACAAACATATTGCAACATGTATGGCATCATCCTGCACTCCTGTACCTCAATAGGTTCATCTCCCTAAGTTCAGAAAGCTAAACAGGTTTACAGAAGTTAGCAACACCTTTTATGGATTAGTGAGAGCAATCATATATCTGAGCATGTAAATATCCACTGGAATTGTGACTGCACACAGGCAGGAGGTAGTTACTCATCACATGCATTAACTCTCAGTTGCTCACATGCAGCACTGGATTACAGTGAGAGCAATCATATATCTGAGCATGCAAACCTCCACTGGAGCTGTGACTGCACACAGACAGGAGATGACTGCTCATCACTTGCATTAACTCTCAGTAGCTCACATGCAGCACTGGATTACAGTGAGAGCAATCACATATCTGAGCATGCAAACCAGGCAGAAGGTGGTTACTCATCACTTGCATTAACTCTCAGTAGCTCACATGCAGCACTGGATTACAGTGAGAGCAATCATATATCTGAGCATGCAAACCTCCACTGGAGCTGTGACTGCACACAGACAGGAGATGACTGCTCATCACTTGCATTAACTCTCAGTAGCTCACATGCAGCAATGCAAGACAAGTGTTGTGACTGTAATCTGCTTCTTAAGAAAGGAAAATGTCAGAAAAGATTAAGAGAAAAAATAAATGCATCCATCTGTCAGGTGTAGGCTTCTTGCCTCTTGAAAGAATTGAGAAAAGAAATGAAACTTCAAACTGGAAGGGAAAGAAAGAATAGAGAAGATGAAGCCTTCCTTCATAGCTCCTTTGAAAGCAGAGCAGCAGTGCTGACGAGCAGCACTTGAAAGGGGCTGAGCATGATGAAGGGACAAAGAAATAAACAGTGGTGGTCAGATGGATATCCTGAGCTACCCGAGATGCTTCCATGCCTCTTTCACTGACCAGAAGACAAGGTTACACGTTGTAATGCTCTTAAAAGATGCTGAGGGTTGGAAATAACAACGTTTTTCTTCTCATTATTACCTGTCCTTTCAATGTTCTTTGACCAGTAGGGCACCACAGAGTGTCTATGTACAACACTTGGATGCATAAAGAACAGCTATGGATGCCATTGTAGTCACAAATGAGTAGAATATTTGGGTCAGAAGAGACCCATAAAGGTCACCTGTCAAAAATGTAGTAGCTAAATTTGGAGAAGTGATATCTAAACCATCCAGCATGCCCCCATTATACTGCAGAATATTGTACTGTATCTTCCTTCTCTTTGCAAAAATAATAGGCCCAGAAATCAGCTGAAGCAAAAGGAAAATTAGTTCTTATCCATAAGCACTGTATCAGAGTCAGGATTCAACTTTTATGCCCAAAAAAGTTGCTTGCAACCTCTGCTTCACCACTTTAGCCTTGAACTGGCAAACCTGTTTAGGGAATGAGTGAGGAAGAAGTGTGGTACTGCCTAGTGGAATCAAGGCTCAGATACTGAGCTTTTATACACCACGATGACATAACAATACATCAAAATATCAATTTCAATACATTTTAAAAGTCAAATTATAAGACCCTGGATACAAAATTGAACAGAGAAGGTTTCAGCTCAGCACACAAAGAAACTTCTTTACCATGAGGGTGAGAGCACTGGAACAGGCTGCTCAGGGGGATTGTGGAATCTCCTTCTCTGGAGACTTTCAAAACCCACCTGGATGCATTTCTGTGCAGACTACTTCATGTGATCCTGCTCTTGTGATCCTGCCATTGAAGTGGGCTGCCCAGGGAGGTGGTGGAGTTGCTATCCTTGGAGGCATTCAAGAAAAGCCTGGATGAGGCACTTAGTGCCCTGGTCTGGTTGATTGGATAGGGCTGGGTGCTAGGTTGGACTGGATGAGCTTGGAGCTCTCTTCCAACCTGGCTGATTCTATGATTTTTTTTGGCAGGGGAGAATGGAGTTTATGAACTCTGGAGGTCCCTTGCAATCTCTAATGTTCTGTGATTCTGTTTTAAAGATCTTTCAATATATAATTTATGCTTGGTTTTGAATAGAAAATATAAATACATTTAGCAATTGTATCAATACTTTTTTCCTCCCCCACTATAAAGTGATTTCTGATTTGTTTTCAAGAAGCACAAATATGTGTATGAAATGTTAATTGGGGAAATGGAAGAAAGTAAAACTCTTGGTTCCTTTGAATATCCTTAATGGTCTCTAAAGGAAGTTTGGAGATTAGGGGATCACTGGGTTTTTAACAAAAGAATGCCACTTGTTTTCTGTAATAGAGTTATGATTTTTCAAGCAGGCAAGTGAATGAGTATCTAGATCCCATTTGAAATATATCCTGACACCTCCTCTCAACCAACAGGTTTGGTTATTTAAAAGGATAATGGACTTCTAATACTACATGGAGCCTATTCATGGACTTTCAAGATCCATCTGGATGTGTTCCTGTGTGACCTGCACTAGATTCTATGGTCCTGCACTGGCAGGGAGGTTGAACTCAATGATACACAGAGGTCCCTTTCAACCTGTAACAGCCTGCAATTCTGTGTAACTCAGCCATCTATGTGGGAGCTGGAAAAGTCACTTCCAATATATCTCAAATCGATATTTTTGGCATCCTTTAGTTTGTATTGTACTGTCTCCAAATTAATTTTCTCTGAATAATAACTTACCTGGAAGAAAAAGCCATTAAAAAAATCTTAACTACATTTATTTAACACAGAGAAAACTGAGGGAGATAAACTGAGAAACTGGTTGTAGCCAGGTGGGGTTGGTCTCTTCTGCCAGACAACCAGCAACAGAACAAGGGGACACAGTCTCAAGTTATGCCAGGGGAGGTCTAGGCTGGATGTTAGGAGGAAGTTGTTGGCAGAGAGAGTGATTGGCTTTGGAATGGGCTGCCCAGGGAGGTGGTGGAGTCACTGTCCCTGGAGGTGTTCAAGCAAAGACTGTCTGAAGCACTTAGTGCCATGGCCTAGTTGATTCATAGTTTGGACTAGATGAGCTTGGAGGTCTCTTGCAACCTGCTGATTCCATGAAAATGTTAGGTGTGCCTGTCTGGATGAATATCTGGAGGACAAAAGAGTACAGTGCCTGTGCATCACTGACTGCCCTGAGTTCCCTGACTATGATACCTAATTGCATTCCTAGGCACACCAGAACAAATGCAACACTAAATTGGTTCTGTCAAGCAAATCTGACATGACACATGCAGAACTCAGGTCACAGAGCTTCCTGGCTACAATATTCTAATTCAAATACCCACTGTCTTTAAGACATAGCAGCTGAATCATCATAAGAGATCCTACCAGAGCATCTATTCCACAGAAAACACAAGGAGTGTGCAACTGACATCACCGGGCTCAATGTCAGAAATTAGTGGGATGTGTCATGAAAATGGACATAAGGACATCAGCTAGTCTTTTAATCCTTAGCCTAAAAGCATCTGGAGCTAACACTGAGTTGTTAGCTTTAGCTCCCAGTATTTTCTGTAGTCTATTTCATCTTTCCTCACCAGGTTTTTTAAGTCCAAATTTAAGTCATGGAATCAGAATTGTCAGGGCTGGAAGGGACCTCAAGGATCGTCTAATTCAACTCCCTTACCATGGGCAGGGACACCTCACACTAGATCAGGTTGTGCAAAACCCCATCCAGCCTGGCCTTATACACCTCCAGGGATGGGGCTTCCACCACCTCCCTGGGCCAGTGTCTCACCATCCTCATAGCGAATAACTTCCTAACATCCAGTCTGAATCTACTCACTTCTAGTCTTGCTCCTTTCCTTCCAGTCCTATCACTACTTGACACCCTAAAAAGTCCCTCCTCAGCTTTCCTGTAGGCCTCCTTCAGATACTGGAAGGTCACAATAAGATCTCCTCAAAGTCTTCTCCTCTCCAGACTGAGCAGCCCCAACTCCCTCAGTCTGTCTTCATAGGAGAGGAGCTCCAGCCCTCTGATCACCCTCATGGCCCTTCTCTGGACACGCTTCAGCATGTTCCTATCTTCATTGCTTAGTTAATTTACAAGAGTTAATGTAGATCAAGGTGAAGGGAAACACATGTAACATAAATCTTGAGCAGCATAAGGCAACCAGATGACCTCATGAGAAGGTCAGACTTGTAGGGAGAGCATGTTTGGATCTGCTGAGCTTTATCCTACGTTTATGTAAAAAAACTCTTCAGTAGTCAAACAAAAGGATATTTGTGTCTATTTCTGCTGCAGATACGTCTTTAGTGAGTGACCAACACTGGAGTCATAACTTGGGCTAGCTCTAGAGTAAAACAAACTTCAAACCCACTGATCCCACACACTCTTTGCCAAGACAAAAGGAAGACAAAAGGAAGGTAGGCGTGATCTGGGGGTTGGAGATCACAGAATCATAGGATGTTCTGTTTTGGAAGAGACCTTTAAAGGTCATCTAGTCCAACCCACAATACTCCTCCTCCTCCTGTCCCACCTGGGTCCAGAGGACATGCCTGCCTGCTGTGTTGTCTTCCCTCTCAAGGCACACAAACATTCCTCATTCAGTTGGATGTCACGAGCTGCAGTGCTTGTTTACAACCAGAATTTACGTTCCCTCATTATTGTAATTGTTCAGCTCAGTACTGTAATTTGAAATCTGCAGCTTCTGATAATAAAAGCACTGAAGTATGGCACTGGCTGTCACATCTCGGATGCTGTGCTCTAGATGCGCTCCACATCGCATCAGGGATCTGTCTGTTGTCATGCCTTATCTCTCTCTGATTCATCTGTCTTAGTCACCTCCTGTGGAATCTGGAGAGCCAGAGCACCAGGGAGGGAAAATGGTTGTGTGCTGCGCTCAAGGTGCCACACTAACACAAAATATTGATGCATCTGGAACGCAAAGATGAGCCTGACAGCTGGATAATTCACCCAGCAGCTTTGGGAATCTCATGGAGTCACAAAACTAGCTGCAACCGATTGATTTCTTTTTAACAGGGAACGAAAATCCAGGAACAGCTCAATGGAATGCAGAATGGTCTTGGTTTTGACAACATCTTATTTGGATGGTTTCTGGAAATGCTTTAGGATGGCCCTTTTCAAACCCAATTTTCATCTCAAGTTCTTCTGTTTCAACTAGTAAGCAATATAAAAGGAATAATCACAAAGAGATGTTGAGGTGCTGGAAGGTGTCCACAGGAGGGCGACAAAGCTGGGGAGGGGCCTGGAGCACAGCCCTGTGAGGAAAGGCTGAGGGAGCTGGGGGTGTGCAGCCTGCAGAAGAGGAGGCTCAGGGCAGAGCTCGTTGCTGTCTGCAGCTACCTGAAGGGAGGCTGTGGCCAGATAGGGTTGTCTCTTCTGCCAGGCAACCAGCAACAGAACAAGGGGGCCCAGTCTCAAGTTGTACCAGGGGAGGTCTAGGCTGGATGTTAGGAGGAAGTTGTTGGCAGAGAGAGTGATTGGCATTGGGATGGGCTGCCCAGGGAGGTGATGGAGTTGCCATCCCTGGAGATGTTCAAGCAAAGCCTGGATGAGGCACTTAGTGCCATGGTCTAGTTGACTGGATAGGGCTGGGCGCTAAGTTGGACTGGATGAGCTTGGAGGTCTCTTCCAACCTAGCTGATTCTATGAATAATGAGGAAAAAGCACTGTGTACAAACCTCCCCCTGAAATTTCACTTCTTTAACTTCTCACAACTTTTTGCCTTAATTTTTTTTGGGAACTTAACAATGTGCAAAAAAGCTAAAATTAAGCTTAAAAAACCCCAAAGCCTGAATTCATAGACATTTAGATATTTAAAAAACCCAATCAGTTCTCACCCATCTCTTCTTAAAATGAGACTGCAGAAATGCTATCACACAAGAGAGACCTTCACAGCATTTTGCAGCTCTAACACAGTTTGAATTCCTCAAGTGAAACACATCAGACATCATAAACCCTGGTGCCATGTGCCTGTGGCTTGGCAGGCTTTGCAATGCTGTAGGTTTCACTTCGTTTTGACATCTGAGAAATCCTGGCTGATGGTGACAGGAGAAGCCAGAAGGGAATATGAAAAGCAGCTGAGGCAGCGCTGGAGGAAGGAATCGGTGAAGGCTTGCTTCCAGGCTCACCAGTTTTGGTTTTTCATTGAGCCCAGGCTTTGATCAGCTCAGGGCTGTAATTTTCCATAGAAAATAGGCATTTTTACTGAGGCTTTTCTTTTATTGTCAGATCTTTGGTAAAGTCTTCTCTGCTTTTAGTCTCTGGTAAGGAGAGAACGGGCCAAGAGAAAAAGATAGCTGACCTGCCTCAATAGATACTTTGGTATGTTGCTGCAGATAGAGTGGCAGGACTGGTGCCACTGGCATAAGGAGGCAGCCTTATTTAGCAGCCAGTCTACCGTGTCATTCAGACAGTAATCTGAGCTCCTTTTAAACACCTGCCCCTGGTCCTGCAGGGCTCAAATGTCAGCGAGCAAGGACAGAGAAAAACTGCCTCCCCAGACTCTCTGTCTGGCAAGCGATTTTTCAACTCCCCTTTTGCTTTCCATGTCATGCAGGTATATTGCTTTAAGCCAGGGAGGGACTCAGACAAAGGAAAATATACAATAAAAGATTGCCAGTTGGAAGGACAAGTATCTTCAGGGCTCTGAATAAGGAAGCGGGCAGCAAACACTGAAGAAAAGCCAGACTGATGCTGGCAGCAGTCTGATCTCTCACAGAGCACTGCAAACCAAAGGTAGGTCATAGGGAGCAAGTGTGCAATTAATACAATCTGAACTGCTCCAGGAAATAACACACACACACAAAATCAAAACCTCCTCCGGCACCTTGGATCCAGAGACACAAACAAAGCAAAAGCAAGAAGTAATGGAGCTGGCAGTGCCCAGTAAATGGAAAGGCTCATTTGAAAGGGATGCATGATCTAAAAGTCAGTGAGAACAAAATGAAGCTCAAGTCCTCTCAAAAAAAGAGAGCAAGTCTAGATCAGTCACCATTAACCCCAGTGAGGAGAATAGCTCAGCAGCAGGGAGCCAGGGAGGCAGGATCTCTGTCCTTGTACACCAGGGCAAGCACTGCTGCTCATCTCTTGGTTCAAAACAATTTTAGCCCTGCCTAAAGCTGCTGAATAATTTCTGCTAAGTCATAGAGAGGCATTTGCTAATTCTGCAAGCAGAAAAGGAGAGCTACAGACAGAAAGAGTGCAAAAGAGGCTGACAATTACTCCAGGATTTTAGAACCCACAAGCAATGTGCATTCTTACAACAGGTCTGTTAAAGAGAATCCCATCTGAAATGTGCAAGGGAGCATTGTGTCAATGCATGGAAATCATCTGAGCATTCCTAAACCACAGTTGGAAAAGGTTGTTTTTTTTTTTCCCTCTCTAGTACTATGTGAAATTCATCTGCAGGACAGGAAACATGTAAGACACTTAGAAGGGTACGACACAAGAATTAAAGGAAAAAGTATACTCCGATCCTGGATCTATTCCTGCTTAGTATTAGAGCAGCTCTTCATAAAATAGATGTTTGAGGTATCAAACCTCTGCATACCCCAAAGCTATGGTGAAACTGGACTCTTTACAACTGCTCAACGAGAGTAAAATGAGGACACATCACCAGAAAATGAAACAGAACCCTTCCATGGGAAAATATTTCCTCCGAGTAGGCTCTCAGTTATGAAAATCCTGCATGCTGTAATTTGACATAAATACCAATGCTGTTTGGCTCAGAACACCAAAGGAGAACTTCTGCTTTTCTGCACCATTACATCCCGAGAATTACCTGAATGAAATCTATTGATTTGGATCAATATTCTACTTTACACCCACGAGCATCACCATGCTGCTCATGAGAGCTGCAGTTCCTGGTATCCTGTGCTCCTGTTCATTTACGTCCTTGATCAACTGCATCACCCCCCCAGTTCATTAATATTTTAGTAGAGGTTTTGCTCCATATCCTGTAACTAGTTTTAACAGGCACCTCCCACAGATTTAAGATGATCTCTGCCCTCTATCTCTCCACGCTACAATGAAAGAGATAGTGTGGAAATCATTTGATAAGCTCCTGTAGCCTTCCAAAATCCTACACGTGGAATAAATTACTGCTGAGGAAAGGCACCATGTACCCCAAACACTTTCTCTAGTCTGACACTTTGAAAATGCTTTTGAATAGCTCATTCCAGGAAGCACTGAAACACACATTAATAGAAGACATCTTTTCTTCCCCTGCCACGAGTGGGACAACACATTACAGGCAAAAACTTTCAAGTGGGACATTTTATCTCTCTCCTTCTGCTACCCTGCTCAGCAGGTTTGATGTTGCTCTTTAGTTTCCTTTTTCTGATTGCTTCCTATATATACTATACATACTCTCTATATATATACTATAAATACAGCTATGAAAGATGCTGTAGCCTTTCACAGAACCATATAATTGGTTGGCAGGGTCTTACAAAGGTCATCTAGTCCAGTCCCCCTGCAGCAATCAGGGGCAGCTTCAACTAGATCAGATTGCTCAGAGGAGCCACAGCCAACCTCACCTGAAAAGTCTCTAGGGATAGGGCATCTGTTGCCTCTTTGGGCAACTGGTGTTGGTGTTTCACCACCCTCATTGTAAAAAATTTCTTCCTTATATCTAGTCTCAATCTCCTGTATAGTTTAAAATCATTACCCCATGCCACAACATGCCCCAAATCAAAGACTGCCCCATCTTTCTTACAGGCCCCCTTTAATTACCAAAGGCCCGAAGAAGGTCTCCTCAGAGCCTTCTCCGCTCCAGGCTGAATGACTCCAAAGTTCTCAGCCTTTTTTCAGAGCATTATCTTTCTGGCTTGACCCTCAGAGCTACCTGTTCTCTCAGTTTATCCCATCAGTCATGCCTATTAGTCCTTGTATTTAGGGTCTCTACTGGATTTGTTCCACCATTGTTTTCCTTTCCCTTCTTTGGATCCCTTTTTAAACACATTAGTTACACAAAGAACCTCTTTCCATTGAGATTTCTCACAGTTTAGTTGTCTATCGACTGCTCAGGCTGCTCTAAAACACAGCCCACACGACTATTATGCTGAGGAACATCTCTCTTTGTGAGGCAGGCAATAAGTTATCTGCACTCCACAGCTCAGCAGCTTGGATTGCGACTGCACACCGAGGGCAGCCTGACCAACATGAACACACTGTGTTATCCAAATGGCTTTAGAGACATCACAATCATTGTGTCAGCAGCCACCTCCCTTCTTACCATGTGATTTTCTCTACAACTGCCTTGAAGTTATGTGATACTTTAATCCTCCTGCATACAGATAGATCTCATCACTAACATTAACAAAGTCATAAATCAGTTCACCAAACACAACTAAAGAAATTGAGAGTAGAAAGTTGGAAGCATCTTTACAAGTGATTCATAGTGTTGCATGGCTCATCTGTAGTACTTGAGAGCTTATATGCTAGAAATGTGCTCTTCCAGGCTCCAGAAGAGAGGTGTTTTTTTTCTTGCACTAAGTCAGAAGTGACTTGTGGCAGGCAAACAAATGAAATGAAGATGAGCAGTGAAAAAGCTGATCTGAAAATCAGGGCAAAGAAGGGAAAGATTTAAAAGGTTACAGTATATAGTAACCAGCACCACAATTGTACCTCAGTCTTTTGTGTCTTATCACTTATTAAATGAGTGGCCAAGAAAGGGCCATTGAGCAGCAGCACTCATTTCAGCTTGTGTGGCTGTTGCTTCCAGGTAACTGGAAGGGAATAACACCTGGGCACAGATAGTGCTGCTACTGGTGCTGCCAAAAGGTTTACAAAAGCTGTTTAGCAACTAACTGGCTATGACAGAAACCTAAATAACATCCTCTTGTCATCCACATGTTGGTCAGCCACAAACATCTGGTGTCAGGTCAGTCAGGAAATAGGGTTTCCTATGATCAGTGTCATTAACTGCCCTTTACTTCTGAGACTGTCTGCTTTTAAGCTGTATATTGTGTATACTAAGGAAGTAATGTACAAAGCATGGATTACAGACCACTAAATGTATAGGTGAAGGTTTAATCTGGCTTCTGGACCTCTTATATTTACCTTGATATTTATTTAAAGGACTAGAGGCTCACAGGCAATGGTGCTAAGTGTCAATTATGGAGTTGAAAGAGAAAGAGTGCTCCAGCTGGGCTAGTAAAAAGCAAAAAGGGACAATCCTATAGTGTTTTTGTGATCAGCACTCTGTAGTGGTGCTTTAGCAAGCACAAATGCCATTCTTTTTTCCCCAGACAGCTTTAAACTCAGCAGAACATTTCTATTTTGGAAACAGTAATTTTTGCTTTTGTTAATTACCAGTGGTAGAGCACAGTAACTATGCACCTAGAAATACAGATGTGTGTGCATACAATATACCTTCCATATGCAGGCTTTGAGTTTTAAGGATATCACCAAGGGCAAAGTTCAGGCTGCAATATGAAGGACAATATCCTGGCCTCTCCTGCTAACGACCAGCAGCAGCTGCACAAATGCATTAATCCTGCACTCCATGAAGCCTCAGAGTATCCAACGAGATGTGCTGTTTCTAGGTCTTATTCATCTTCCAGCTCCACCGCATGCAGAGTATTTGGCAATGCATGCGTGGGGAACACGGAGAGGAGACAGAGATGAAGGCTTCCCAGGTCTGCCACCACCACAAGAAGTGACAGTCCAAAGAAAGAGGCCTGGAACTCCTTTTTTCCTCTCCTTCCTTTTTTTCCTATTATAAGAGGGATGTAACCTCAGGGATGCAAAATTAACTTTAGAAGCTTTCTTTACAAACTGATTAGGCAGACAGATCTGTGTGGCTTCAGATGCTTTGTGAGAGCTTTCTTCACCCCCTCCTTCATTTCACCTTATTTAAAATTAACTTACATTCTCACCTATACTTAAGCAGAAACTGTTGCCATGGCAACACTAGACATCTTCTAAATTCAGCCTATGATGTAAGCAACACAAATGAGTCCCTATAGAAAGGAATACTGGCACTAGATGCAGACAGCTCTGCAAGGATTTCATCCAAAAGGGAAAAAAAGGTAGGAGCAACCTCTGCTGCTGCTGCCCCTGGGGGCTCTCAGCTGTGAGGCACCTCTTGTTCTTCTTCCTTCTCAGGTGCACAAGCAGCTGAAAACTGAGAGCCTGAGGCTCTTTAATGAGCTGGGAGAAAGGTGCCCCCAGAGCTGACCCCAGCACTGCTGTATCTGAAAATCAACAAAAGGACAAGCCCACCTAGCTCAATTGCAGCCCACTGTGCAAGAGGGAGCATGCTTCACATCACCTTCCTTTAGCTTTGCACTCTGTTTTCAGTTGCCTGGCCTACATCACTCAGGCACCAGCAATGTCCTGCAGCAAGTGACTAAGGAGGCACAGCAACACTATTCTGATTTTGACAGAGCTAATCACATCCCAGGTTCAGAGACACCACAAGAGCAAAGCAGTCTTTGCCATCATCACCCATGGTTTAGATGCTCATGGGATGTACCAAACTGTTAGCCTTCCTTGGCTAAAACACCCAGGTTACCCATATGAGAACTGTTGCATTGGTCTTCTCCATTTCTACACTCCCTCTGACCCTGCCTCTACTTCTTAGCACTGAAATGCAAAGCAAAAAGAGGTTTCAGCCTCCACAATTCCCTCCACCATTTTGTTCTCGACTCAGATCAGTGCTTCCAGGTAATCACAGAACCACAGAAACATTCGGGTTGGCAAAGACCCTCATGATCACTAAGACCCTACTCTACAAGGTCCACCCTAAACCATATGCCCAAGCACCACATCTAAATTACTTTTAAACACATGCAGGGTTGGGAATTCCCCCACATCCCTGGGCAGCTCATTCCAATGTCTGACCACTCTTTCCCTGAAAAAAAAAGTCCTGATGTCTGGTCTAGACCAACTCCTCCTCAGACTGCAGTGAGACCACTCAGTCATTTCCCATGGACCACTCAGCTGCTGTCAGAGCAGCAACAGTTACTGGTTTGGGCTGGAGCCAAAGCAAAGAGCCCATTCCTTCACACATTGCACACTGCATCTGCTGAGAACTATCCCACATGGTGCTCACAGAGAAATCCTCTTTAAGACACGTAGTTCCCTCCTATCTATGTTACTTGCCTATGTATTCCTAGGCTTTTCAGGATTCTAATTCTCCTCCCTGCCCCTGAATCCCAGGTTTTGTGAAGGTTTCTAGTGTTCATAAATCCCTACCCAGCATTGATTTAACAATAGGAACAAGATTAGATCTGAAACACAGAGAGAATTTAAAGACCAGATTCCATCCTGCCGTTCTCATACACAAGAAGGCAAGGTTTTTACAGGTGATGAGGCCAAAATAAAGGCTGTATTTTTCTGTCCCTTCACTCTTTGTATTGAGAAATTTTACAGACTGTTGCATCAACAATCCCAGAATCTACAGTGAGGCTTTTTATGACAAAGGAGTCAGAATCCAGCATAGGAATTCAAGGGGGGCAGAAGCTATTTTTGTAGAACTATCATCTCCTTGGACTATCTTTATCACAAGGTATTGTAAGGGTACATATAGCAACCTATAGCCTTTTTTTTCCTAAGCTTCTCTGCTTCCTGTGTTGAATATCTGCTGGTGGCTTTGCCTGAGCAAAGAATAGAGGAACAGGTTAAATAAAGCTTTTGCCTTTTTATTTTTAATTGACTTCTAAATAAATGAATAAAGTAAACAGCAGCAACAACAGCTACAAGAACACCCATGGGGCAACTGGTGAATTTATCTACTAGGTGCCAACTTTCCAGCTTCTGCAGCTCTCATTTCTACTGCAGTTGCCTCCTCTGGATATTTTCAATCCCATCTAGATGCACATATTGGACCAGATATTCTCCCACTTTTGATCTCTGGAGATTTCAGCTCTGCTTCTGCTCACACTCTGTTAACTTGGCACACTTAGTTGCACCAGAACTATATTTCTCACTTCATGTTTTTTTTGGTATTTCAACATTTTAATCATATTAAGCAATAGAGATAATGTGCAACGGTTAATGGTCTTTTTTCTTCATTTCAAGCTTCATTCTTGATATTCCTACCTCCTGAGCCATAAGTGAATTTGCTAAGCAGACTTCTGCTGCTAACTGAACTTCCTTGGTGGCCTTTAATTAGACATGGTGACTTTTGCAAGTGTTGCTACTGTGTACAGAAGCAGGCAGTCATGGGCATGGCCAGGTATGTGCTTCCCAGTTCTTTACTGTTCCCAACCTTACATAATTACATTAAAAGTAGTGAAGATTAAATAAAAATGGTAGTAAATCAGAATGCTACACCTTTCCAACTGCTTTATGCTGCTAAGAGTGACTGCATAATATGCCCCTCAATGGGAAATCAGCTTTACATTTTTACCATTTAAAGAGGAGATTCAAACAGTCCCCTAAACTTCTGTGGAAGTGGCCCACATGGCAGTAGGGAGAATGAATCTTTCTGCTTATGATTCAGAGTTCAGCAATCATTTCTTTTCTTTCAGCCATCTTCACTGATATTCTCTACTCATAAACTGTGGAAGCCATCAGAAAAAAATCATGCATGGCCAGAGACAGTTCTGCTATCAGGGGAGAACTTGAAACAGGAGACAAAGTCATGGGTTCAAGCTGTACTCAATAATGCTGTAGCACTAACATCACAAAATTAACCAGGTTAGAAAAGACCTTTGAGATTACTGAGTCCAACCTATCACCTAACCCTTCTAATTAACTGAACCGTGGCACTAAGTGCCTCATCCAGCCTCTTTTTAAACACCTCCAGGGATTACCCTGTGCCTTTATCAAGCAGCATTCCGACTTGCACAAACACATGTGGGAGCTCAGCACTTGGCATGTCCACGATCAAGCATCCTAACCCCAAACAGGAGCCAAACATGCCACCATCATTTCTCATCCTTCTATGGCCTTTAAAAGAATCTCTAACAACTCAGTCTCCAGTATGTCTTGCTGGCAGTAACAAACCAAGGAATTAAAGAGAAAGGCATTTTCCAGACCAGTTAAGGACTAGAAAGCTGCAAGAAGTTTGGCAACTAGATGGAGGAAATAAGAATCTATCCATGATGCCACAGCCATATTCTAACCCCTTCCAGCTCTAATACCACACCTCTTCAAAAAGCCTGGGAAGGATTCCTGCTTTGCCACTGTCTGTACATTAGGTATTCTACAGATAAAAGAAAGAGTCAAATTTCCATCTAACCATCAGATTCAGGAGAATTAAGTTTCATCCACACACAGACAAGCAGTATGAAATACCAGTCAAGGAAGACTCAAAGAAATGCACCCAGCAAACACAGCATTCCAGTCCCTAATCCTGCACAGGATTCTTTCATATACCACAGTCACTTCTCTTATCCACACATTTAAATGTATACATTTACATGTGAATTCACACACACATGTGTACCATATATAGGTGAACGTTTCTTCCACCTGCCCAAAAGAAATAGCACAATATGAGAAGAAATATTACCTGCAACAAGGAGAGAGCAGAGTTTCTCTGTGGAAGATGGAAGAACCTGCATGCAAATGAAAGTAGCTGAGCCCTTGCTTACCAGCTGAGACACATAAACCACAATAATGAGTATGCTGTGAACCACACCAAGCAGTGAGGCACTCTGCTTCACAGCTCAGCTGAAAAGCATACGTGCAATCAGTTGAAGAGATCATTTTCTACTCTGCACCTGGTCAGTAGCTGCACATGTGCATTTGCCACACTTCAGATGAGAAGCACTAACTGTGGAGGAGCACAGGTGACTTGATTACCTTCACCCACCCATCCACACACCAAGTGAAGGAACTGGCTACAATTGGTATCAACCTCCTCTCCTAACATGGCTGGCTACTAAATAAAAGGGATAATCAGAGTATTTATAGACCAAAGCATGTCTTGTTTCACTCTAAGCCTTAACAAGTGTGTCAAATAGGGTGAGACACAATGAATCACAGGTCTGGCAAAACCTGAACTATGTTGCTAGACAACAAGATGATTTCTTTACTGAAAGAAAAAATAAAGACTAAGAACTGATGAAGCTAAAAGTAGTCATCAAGGTTGTCTCTGCATTTTGGGGGGGTATGGTACCTGGGTGATGACTTTTCCAGTTATTTACTAAAGAAAGCTGTGTGGGGAATGAGATGGTAGAGATACAAGGTGTGTTGCTGTGTAACTAGACTGAAAAGGCTGTGCAGTAAATAGCTGGAAGATCTCTACTTACTGCCTCTGTGCAGTTGGGAAGACCGAAGCAGTGGCCATTGTAGTAGGTGTCTTGAATCGTCTAAGGACCTGGCAAAAGAGCATGAGACTTGTTAATAGCTAATTAAATAAGGGAAAGGCTTCTGCTGCGTATTGATCTGACAAGGTGGCTTCACTTACTGGCAAGATTCACAGGCAGGCCGCTAAAATGAGTTTATCAGAGTCTAGTTATAGACTTTTCTTTGCCATTTAGGTGATATTTGACAGTAATAAAAGCAGTTTCTGAGTTATTTGAGAGAGTGTTTCTGACACCTTAGGTCAACTGTCATTTTATTTCCAAGGCAGACATATAACTACTCTATGTGGAACTTACTTAATAAAAAGTGGCCCGAGCCCTGGACAGTGTGGCCATGCCTGATTTCCCACATAACCTCCAACAGAATGGCATTGCCATTTTCAAGCCACACAGATAATTTCTTATCTGTGGCCTGGCCTCAGCTGCCTGAACTCTACTGAGGTGTCTAAAAGTAGGGAACAAATTAACCGCTGATTATTTTTGCAGCTAGCTTCTGTGACTTTCCTGATGAAGATGCTTTTTCTTGGCCTAAAACACTTGAGATTAGCAGGTTTTGTTTCAGTTTATGGCATAGAAGAGTGAGATTTTCCTTGAGGGAATGTTAAACTTCCCTAAGGATTCCAGTGATGTCTCTGTGTTCCAAAGATGCACACAAAACCTACTGCAAGACCCTGCAGCTGAAACCCCATCCCCTGAAACTTCATCCAGTGTCACATGCCACAAGAAAACTCTATCACGTATCTTTAGAGATTATCATATATGTTCTTTTGTTGTTGTTGTTGCTCATGGGTTTTTTCCCCAGGCTTTCACCATACAATGACCATCAGTAAGCTTTGACAGAGAGGCAGACAGCAAGAACATATTTTTACTGGATGTTTTTATACATTTTACCCCACTTTATCACAGAATTAACCAGATTGGAAAAGACCTCTAAGATCATCAAGTCCAACCTATCACCTGACTCTTCTGATTAACTAAGCCATGGCATTAAGTGCCTCATTCAGCCTCCTCTTTAACACCTCCAGGGATGGCATCTCCATTGTCTTCCCTCCCAGATTTTTCCTTCCCAGCACTCCTTCTGAAGCACTCCTTTATTTTCATCATGTTTTAACAGGGCATCTTTCTTCTTTCCCCAGGTAGCTGGTGCATGTGAAATAATTTCCACAAGATCTGCTAGAGGGCAGAGATGCCATGCAGAGGGACCAGGACAGGCTAGAGAGGTGGGCCCAGGCCAACCTCATGACATTCAACAAGGCCAAGAGTAAGGTCTTGCACCTGGGTCGGTGCAATCTCATGCACAGATACAGGCTGGGTGGGGAATGGCTGAGAGCAGCCCTGAGGAAAAGGACCTGGGGGTCTGGGTTGATTAAAAGCTCAACATGAGCCTGCAGTGTGAGTGCAGCCCAGACAGCCAACTGTGTGCTGGGCTGCATCAAGAGAAGCGTGGCCAGCAGGGCAAGGGAGGGGATTCTCCCCCTTTACTCTGCTCTCAACAGACCCCACCTGGAGTCCTGTGTACAGTTCTGGAGCCCCCAACACAAAAGAGACACGGAACTGTTGGAGCAAATCCAGAGGAGGGCCACGAAGATGATTGGAGGGCTGCAGCAGCGCTGCTATGAGGACAGACTATGAGAGTTGGGACACCTCAGTCTGGAGAAAAGAAGGATTCAAGGAGACCTTGGAGTGGCCTTCCAGTATCTGAAGGGGGCCTACAGGAAGGCTGGGGAGGGACTACTGACAAGATCTTGTAATGACAGGATGAGGGGTAATGGGTTTAAACTAGCAGAGGGGAGATTTAGACTAGCTGTTAGGAGGAAGTTCTTTCCAGTGAGGGTGGTGAGACACCAACAGGTTGCCCAGGGAGGTTGTGGATGCTCCCTCCCTGGTGGTGGTCAAAGCCAGATTGGATGAGGCCTTGAGCAACCTGCTCTAGTGGGAGGTGTCCCTGCCTATGGCAGGGGGTTGGAGCTGGATGATCCTCGAGGTCCCTTGCAATCTAAACCATTCTATGATTCTATTCTATGATGAACTATCCCTGAGGAGGATGACTATTTCAGATTTTTTTTTTAAATCTCTAGAAGGATACTTCCCTTTCCCTTCATTACACTGAATGGAAGAGAAGACAGAAGCCACAGTATGACCATTAGACAAATCCCAGCCTCCATTTAAGTAGTGAAATAAATTCCCTGGGAGGGGGTTACAGGTCTCTGACGGCAGGCAAAGCATTAAAAGAGGTGCAGCAGAGAGCAGTCTAAATCTGGCAGGTGGACCAGCTGACCTAGCAAGGGTTTTACCCACTAATACACAGGATTCTATGCTCCATGTATTTTCCTCAGTGTTCATCTCCTCTTTCTGATTGCAAATCCCATTCAGATGCACACTCCTCCTGCATAATGCAACCTGTAAAACTGGCACTAACCAATTATCTGAGCCATTTAATACCCACAAAGTCTGTCTTTTTGGAATGCTATAAGCCTATTTTTTCCATGGATTTGTCTTTAGAATGGAAGTGTCACTATGGTCCTGATGACTTGCATGAGAGAAGAAGATAGGAGTGATTGTGAACACGTTAATTATATTTTTAACCTTGCAATGCATTTCAGAAAATATTAATAAGACTGAAATTTCAATTATTAATTACATAATGAGTAACACAATGCAGATTTCCAGTCTAATCCAGGCACATTCCTGAATAATTTAATTCTGAAAATGGTGTAGCACAAAGGGCTTTGGATCACAGTGAATTCAAACAGGAGTTTGAATGTAAAAGTCTCAGGGCTAAGAAAGCCAAATTACTTTCTTCCAAATCCTTCTCCCCCCCCCACCTCAGCCCCTGAAATTCAAATGCTCTTCAGTGATAAAAAACAGATTAGGAAATGCAATCTCAGTGTAATATCTAATCAAAGAACAGGGCACCAGCCAGCCATTTCTTACGTTATCAGTGACAAAACCTACACTACAAAACCGTGCAGTCCCAAGTGTTTGATGATGTTTGATTCCTGATTATTCATCGTGGGGTTTTGCTGCATATTGGTGGTTCTTTTTCCACAGTACCTACTGTGTAAGTGGTCATGTTTACTACTAGAGTACAAGATAGCTGGCAGGGAAACAATGTGGAAAGAGGTTACAGAATACAGAAAATACAGAGAAAAACAGAAAGCTTTTAAAAATGTTTTTGGCAAAAGCAGGAGTTGTTTCCCAAGCCAATGGCATCCTGGACTGGATCAGGAACAGTGTGCCCAGCAGGACACGAGAGGTTATTCTTCCCCTGGACTCAGCACTGGTCAGGTCACACTTTGAGTCCTGTGTCCATTTCTGGGCTCTTCAATTCAAGAGAGACATTCAGATATTGGAAGGTGTCCAGAGAAGGGCAACAAAGCTGGTAAGGGGCCTGGAGCACAGCTCTGTGAGGAGAGGCTGAGGGAGCTGGGGGTGTGCAGCCTGCAGAAGAGGAGGCTCAGGGCAGGCCTCATTGCTGTCTACAAATACCTGAAGGGAGGTTGCAGCCAGGTGGGGTTGGTCTCTTCTGCCAGGCAACCAGCAACAGAACACGGGGACGCAGCCTCCAGTTGTGCCGGGAGAGATCTAGGCTGGATGTTAGGAGGAAGTTGTTGGCAGAGAAAGTGATTGGCATTGGAATGGGCTGCCCAGGGAGGTGGTAGAGTCACTGTGCTTGGAGGTGTTCAAGCAAAGCCTGGATGTGGCACTTAGTCTGGTTGACTGAACAGGGCTGAGTGACAGGTTGGACTGGATGATCTTGGAGACATCTTCCAACCTGGCTGATTCTATGATTCTTCCCTCCCACTCCTTAGCCCAATTGCACATATGCCCAGAGTTCACTGAAAATCAGACAAGGGATATGAAGGAAGCCCTCTCATGCCTGAAAATATCACTCACTGGCTATTGCCTCTTGTCTCTCACATTATTTATTTCCCTCTCTGTCCCCTCATCAGTCTCTTTTCACTTCAGCTAAAACATTGCCAGCAAAGAGCTGAACTGCACTTTCTGTAGAACATCTCATTGTTGGCAAACTGGCATTTTCTGACAGCAGCAGGTACCCCCACAAATCTAGGTCCAGCATTTGGGCAGGGGCTGGGAAGGTGATTATGAGGTAGAGGAGGAAAGCTCACTGTGGCCTTCCAAGAGGCCTATCAGATAGGTGGGGACAGTATTTTTAACAGGACCTGTTGTGACAAGACAAGGGGTGATGGTTTTAAACTAAAAGAGGGAAGCTATATAAAGAAGAATTTTTTTTCCGATGAGGGTGGTGAAACATTGGCCCAGGTTGCCTAGGGAGACTGTAGATGTTCCATCCCTGGAAACACTCCAGATCAGGTCTGATGTGGGCCTGAGCAACCTGATCCAGCTGAAGATGTCCCTGCTCACTGCTGCTCACTGCAGGGCACTTGCACTAGATGAACATCAAAGGTCTCTTCCAAACCAAACCATTCTATGATTATGTGATGCTAGAGGTGGAAGGGTGCAGGAAACCTGGCTAAGGGAACACTTTGATCAGGCTCCTTACTGGTTTTCAGTGGACTGCCACATCCTCACAAGCATCTCTCAGCATTAAGAAGACAGCATGGTGATCTCAGTGCCACACACACATCACAGAATACAACAAAGAAAGAAGTGTTGACCACATTTTTTTTCCCATTTTTCGTTTCAGTCTACCCTAGATTTCCACTGCCAAGAGGAGTGTAGGTGCAGAAGCCAGATGGAGCAAATGCTGGTGTCTCACAAAGGCCACTACCGCAGGGGAAGGTGCACAGGCAGTTGCACACACAAATAATGGCAAGTGAGGGAGTGCCAGCCTCAAGTGAGAAGAAATAATGTTGCTCTGGGCAGGAAGGCTGGGGAAGGGAACAGATTGCTGCCCTGCTTCTTGCACCTGAGCGCCCTGCCAAATTGTCACTCAGGCCAGAAGTGAGAGCGTAATTGCAGCCAGTTAATCCCTGCCAAGCCATCCGCAGCCAGCCTGAAGGGAGCCAACATGACCTGCCGCTCACCCCACACGCCGGCCAGCTTCCAGGTAGCCAGTGTCATCAAGAAAAGGCTGCTGCTCTGCATGTACCTTTGTCTCTCTGGCTGAAATATGCCCCTCTGTGTTTCAGAGATGCGAGCTGAGCCACGGGGAAACAAACATTGGTACTGCGGGATTTTTAGTTGCTGCTGCTGCTGCCGACTGCAAAAAACAAAGCTCAGCTCCTTAAAGGATAAGGAAATGTTGGAATGCTGGCAAGGAACCTTGCTGTGCATGCTGAATGAATGCTGGAAGCACAGGTGCTGTTATTCCTTTAACCAAATAATTGTATTCTCCTCATCTTTTCCCTACTCGCTCGCTGCTGACCTCCACAGCACACAAAGAAAGCTCATTCCCAAGCTCTGACAGAGGAGAAGTCAGGACTGTTGACATGAATATTTGCCCCACAAGTGACTGCTGACAAAGCCAACCCGGCAAAAGTGCATTCTGAGTACAGGCTATAGACTCAGAAACAATGCAACATGGACCCATCTAATCCTAAGTTAAGCAAGTCTCTGTTAACACACATTTGGGCATCACTTTAACTTGGACCATATTTCCTCCAAGTCAGGGTAATTAGTACTTCTGCTTTGCAAATGAGAAGACTGAGGCACAAAGCACTTAAATGTTCAATAAAGCTGTGGACATGACACCTTTACAGTCGTGGTTGTCTTAGTTGATGGTTGGACTTGGTGATCTCAGAGGGCTAGCAGGAATGGAGCAAAGCTGGAGATGGGTAGGTTCAGACTGGATGTGAGGAGGAAGTTGTTCAGCATGAGAGTGGTGAGAGCCTGGAATGGGTTGCCCAGGGAGGTGGTTGAGGCCCCATCCCTGGAGGTGTTTAAGGTCATGGCAGGGGAGGGTTGGAACTAGATGATCCTTGTGGTCCCTTCCAACTCTGACTGATTCTATGATTCTTTTCCAATTGAAACAATTCTCATTCCATAATTCTATAGAGTCGTTCTTTATAGTTAATTTTGTAGCTAGGATGCATGCGTGTATGCTAACTATCCTTAACTTAAGTAAAGCTGAAGTGCTCAGCTTCACTCAGTTAAACCCCAAGACCTGTAAGGCACTCAGTGAGTCTGAGATCATATCATGTAAGACAACTGTATCTTCTCACTCCTCTGTGAAACACCACAAGATTGATGCAAGCAAAAACAATCCAGCAACAAGAATGACTATATAGCAAAAGGAAAATTTCCTGTCTAATAGTATTACTGAAAGCAAGACATACCCATGATTACACTTGTGAGAAATAAACTCCATCAAACCCATTTGCACCTGCTCTGGCACAGTTGCTACATGGCCTACAAACCCTCCTTCTGCACCTCCTTCTCTTCCCCTTCATTTTGCCCTGTAATTTGATGAAAGCAGCACTTATTCAGCTGATATTTCTTCGACGCCATATGTGCAATTTGCACCAAAAAAGGTTTTGGCTAAAAACAGAGACATTTACTTCATGCCTCTTTCACAGTCATCAGAAGCACAGGCTTAAGATTTCTTAAAAAGAACATTTAAAAATCCAAAAACTGTATCTGTCCCCTTCCCAGAATGAGTCCCAGAGATAAATCCTTCTTTGTTAGCAGGGCTGGATGGAATGGCATTTTAAATCAAATGTTTTCTTGCTTCACAGTGCCTTTTAAGAAATGATAATTTGATGCACAGAGACAAAACCAGGGTGAGGTAAGGGGAGAGATTCCTGGCTCAAGTTTTATGGAGTTAGAAAAATTCCAACATTGCCAAGCAAGAAAGTGAGAGAAGAGGATTCATGCCAAGTGTAAAGGACTATCTTCCAGAACCATGAGCACAGCTCTGGTGACTGCCGAGCAAGCCTGCATTGTTCTGGGGAAACGCATTAGACACAAAGGAGCTTTTCTTCTGACAGAGCAGCAGGGTTCCTTTTTCTTCCTCTCCTCACCTTTTCTTTTATGAAAAGGACCTTATTTTTAAATGTCACAGAACACTGGGCAATGGCAGCTTTCTCTGGTCATCAGCCATGCAAGTGAAAAGCTGCCATGGCTCTATCAGCTTGCAATCCCCTGTAGTAATATCAGGTTATCAGGTGTTGTACAGTGAACACATTTGTTCACATCCACATAATTAGTAATGGGCCTGGCTGATTAGAAATATACTCTGCTATTTACTGTGTACAGTTCTGGAGCCCCCAACACAAGAAGGACATGAAGTGTTGGAGCAAGTCCAGAGGAGGCCATGAAGATGCTCAGAGGGTTGCAGCAGCTCTGCTGTGAGGACAGGCTACGAGAGCTGGGGCTCTGCAGCTTGGAGAAGAGAAGGCTTTGAGGAGACCTCAGAGCAGCCTTTTAGTATTTGAAGGGGGCCTACAGAAGGGTTGGGGAGGGACTACTGACAAGGTCTTGTAATGGCAGGATGAAGAGTAATAGATTTAAACTGTCAGAGGGGAGATTTAAACTAGATAGAATAGAATAGAACAGAACCAACCAGATTGGAAGAGACCTCCAAGATCATCCAGTCCAACCTAGCACCCAGCCCTAGCCAGTCAATTAGACCATGGCACAAGACACTGGCACAGGTTGCCCAGGGAGGCTGTGGATGCTCCCTCTCTGGAGGTGTCCAAGGCTGGGTTAGATGTGGCTTTGAGTGACCTGTTCTCGTGGGAGGTGTCCCTGCCTGTGACAGGGGGTTGGAACTGGATGATCTTTGAGGTCCCTTCCAACCTAAACCATTCTATGATTCTATTCTATGACTGATTTTCTGAAAATAGGCTTGGTCAAGTAATCTTCATGAACTTTATGACTGCTAACCTAACTAGTGCTAGGATTCTTCACTCCAGCTAGGACACCTCAGTGTTGAGCTTTCTGGGGTTTGGGTTGTGAACAGTTTACCTGCATAATGCCTAGTCAGTGCAGCCCAAGCAGGTGCTAGCATTGCTTCATGACCTAGGGCACAAACTGCAGGTCTGGTCTTTGCTCACACAGTTTAAGCATAAGAATACAGAGATTTTTTTTCCAATGACAACACAGTGCTCTCCACATGGAAGGAGAGACACTGAGATGAAGAGAGGGTGCAGAGAAAAATTACAGGCTCACAGGATGTTAGAGGTTGGAAGGGACCCAAAGAGATCATCGAGTCCAACCCCTCTGCCAGAGCAGGACAATACTACCTAACACACATCTAAGAGAAACACATCCAGACAGGCCTTGAAAGTCTCCAGGGAAGGAGACTCCACGACCTCTCTGGGGAGCCTGTTTCAGTGCTCTGTGACCATAACAGTAAAGAAGTTCCCCCTTGTGTTGAGGCGGAACCTCTTGCTGCAACTTAAACCCATTGCTCCTTGTCCTATCCCAGGGAGCAGTGAGCAGAGCCTGTCCCCCTACTCCTGGCCAGTCCTCAGATATTTATAGACATTTATCAAATCCCCTCTAAGTCTTCTCTTTTCCAGACTAAAAAGTCCCAAGTCTCTCAGTCTCCCCACCATAAGCCATGCCCTCCAGTCCCCTAATCATCCTTGTAGCCCTCCGCTGGACTCTCTCCAGCAGATCCCTGTCCCCCTGCTGCACTGGACTCATTTTTACATTGGAACCAACTAAGAAGCAAGCATTTCCCAACAAAAACATAATTGCTTTCAATTCCAGGTGTGACATACCAGTGCATCACTAATTCCATGATAAAGTAATCCAAGCAAATATTCAGTTTTGAAGGACTAGGTCATATTTCTTTCTTTTTGTTACCCACTGCAAGCAAAAAGGTGGTTACCATCCCTCATCCCTGTCACACAGAAACCAAACACTTTGTGAGCAATCAGCTGAGAATAGCAGTTATTATGGTTATTATTCTGACAATAGATAGACATTTGTGCTTAAATAAGTGGCATTTGGACATAACCTCCTATCACCAAAGTCAGTAAGAATTGCCAAGAGGAGGGAAATAGTTCCTAAACAGACCATAAACACATGAAAGATGAGAACCTGAATCCAGCATTTGAATGAGGAACTGAATTGTTTTGCTAAACAGAACGGGAGGAAGTGTAGAGGAACTTTTTGTCCTTTCAGAGAAAAGGCTTCACTTGGTTAAGATCTCGTTGAGTTTATCCACATCTTGTATCAGCATGCCAAAATAGCCTGATTGATGAAGTCTTTGTCCACACCTCAGCTAGTCCAATATGGTTCTCCCTAAATAACCTACTTCTCAGAAACTTCTTTCCCAACTCCTAATTCTCACTTTCACCCACAGACATCCTGCAAATCTCGAGCTGGGCAAATAACTGGAAGCTGTTATCTTGAGGGAAACCACTTATTGCCAAAAATATTGTACGCTTTGGAACTGCAGTTCAGAAATGCAGGAAGCTTGCACATAAAAATTCAAAATAAATAATTATTTGGGGATGGGGGCAGAATTGAATCTTCCAAACCAATCCTCTAAACTCCTCTACCTCCCAGTTCTCCAAGTGACCTCTGGCTTGGAGCACAGCAGGTTTTCCTTGGTACAGTAAAAAGCCTCTGGAAACCTGCTTAACACATGTGAATTCCTTCATCAAACCCCTGACAGTTTTGAAATGGCAAATTACTAAAAAGAATTGAACCTGCAGGAAAGGAAGACCTCAATTTCACTCTGGGACCATATTTAATTCACCTCTTCATTTATAGCCATCTCATTCTCTCCTGCATCCTCACCCCACGTGGTTAGGAAAACAGGATACTGACAGCTCTGTCAGTGGTTTGATGCTTAAGTTTACTGCTAAGTTAAACAGGAGTTGTGTTCCCTTCGTGATCACGTCCCTAGCTCACCTCAGCCTAGTTTATCTTGCCAGCATTAAGTCTTGTGCTGGTTTGAAACTAATTGGAATCTTTTCACTGAGAGAAACTAAATCCGTAGCTGTAAGAAGAAAGAAAAAACAACATGCACCCTATATCACCCATTCTTCTGATGAGAAACACAACTAGCCCAAATATAGGTAAGACACTTGCTTCTTGCACACTGCTCAGCTCTCATTTCTGGCTGTGCCTTCTTTCTGGCAGGCTGGTCTCTGTGGCTGCCTCTGCCTTAACTCTCTAAGCCACCTAACCCTTTTCCCTCTAACCTCCTTGTCGTCTTTTTTTGACATCTCACCTCAGATTTCCAGATTCATCACACTCCTGCATCTGGGGAGGAATAACAAACTCCACCAGTACAGGCTGGGAGGTGATCTGCTGTGGAGAGGGACCTGGGGGTCCTGGTGGATAACAAACTCCACCAGTACAGGCTGGGAGGTGATCTGCTGTGGAGAGGGCCCTGGGGGTCCTGGTGGATAACAAATTAACCATGGCACAGCAATGTGCCCTTGTGGCCAAGAAGGCCAATGGGATCCTGGGGTGTATTAGGAAGAGTGTGTCCAGCAGATCAAGGGAGGTTCTCCTCCCTCTCTACTCCGCTCTGGTGAGACTTCATCTTGAATACTATGTTCTGTTTTGGGCTCCCCAGTTTAAGAGGAACAGGGATCTGCTGGAGAGGGTCCAGCAGAGGGCTACAAGGATGATTAGGGGACTGGAGGGCATGGCTTATGAGGAGAGGCTGAGGGACCTGAGGCTTTTTAGTCAGGATAAAGGAAGACTTAGAGGGGACTTGATAAATGTTTATAAGTATCTGAAGGCTGGCCAGGAGTGGGGGGACAGCCTCTGCTCACTTGCTCCCTGGGATAGGACAAGGAGCAATGGGTGTAAGTTGCAGCAAAAGAGGTTCCACCTCAACACAAGGGGGAACTTCTTTACTGTTATGGTCACAGAGCACTGGGAATGGGCTCCCCAGAGAGACTGTAGAGTCTCCTTCCCTGGAGACTTTCAAGGCCTGTCTGAATGTGTTCCTGTGTGATCTGTGTTAGATAATATTGTCCTGCTCTGGCAGGGGGGTTGGACTCCATGATCTCTGGAGGTGTCTTCCAACCTCTAAGGTTCTGTGACTCTGAGGATATGCAGGTTGAATCACAGAATCATAGAATCAACCAACCAGGTTGGAAGAGACCTCCAAGATCATCCAGTCCAACCTAGCACCCAGCCCTGTCCAGTCATCTAGACCATGGCACTAAATGCCTCATCCTGGCTTTGCTCGAACACCTCCAGGGACAGTGACTCCACCACCTCCCTGGGCAGCCCATTCCAATGCCAATCACTCTCCCTGGCAACAACTTCCTCCTAACATCCAGACTATACTTCCCCCAGCACAACTTGAGACTGTGTCCTCTTGTTCTGTTGCTGCTTGCCTGGCAGAAGAGACCAACCCCCACCTGGCTACAACCTCCCTTCAGGTAGTTGTAGACAGCAATGAGGTCCCCTCTGAGCCTTCTCTTCTCCAGGCTGCACACCCCCAGCTCCCTCAGCCTCTCCTCATAGGGTTTGTGTTCCAGGCCTTTCACCAGCTCCATCACCCTTCTCTGGACATGTTCCAGCACCTCAACATCTCTCCTGACTTGAGGGGCCCAGAACTGGACACAGGTGTGTTGGTGTTTGTTTACTCTGACACTTGTGTGCTTGCGCTACAGTATGGGAACTTCATTTTGCACACTGCCGAGTGGCAAAGGGCTGGTTAGAGAGAGAGCTGCAGTAGCCATGCTGCAATGTAATTAGCCAGCACAACTCTGTTATGTATTGAGTCTTCCTTTTATCTGTCACAGGCTATAAATCCATCTGCCTCAGGACTAATTCTCACTTCCTAACCCACGCTTCCCAGGAGACCGAGATATGCTATGAAACAACTTCCCAAAGACACAGTTTTCCTCCACCTTGCTGTAATTCCTTATTCTGCTCCCACCAAGGTACAAATCTAGTCATGTACCAAGCTGGGATCAAACCAGCCCCAGGGCCAGACCCTCTGCTTTCTGTTCAGGTATGAAGGGAGCAGCCACAGCTTCCCAAAGGGAATCAAAGAGTAGCTGTCACATCTGCAGTTATTGAGAAAATAAACTCATACTTAGTTGCACTGAAAAATCCTCAATGAGGGAGATGTTTATTCATGAGCAGCAGAAGGAAATGCAGGAAGCAATATCAGTAAGATTACATCTGTCTGCACACACCGCAGCTGAGGAAAATCCTTGGGCTCTGAGATTCTAAGGCTAGATGAGACTACTGAGAGCAACTTGTCTGACCTCCTGCATCATATTGATTTTCACTTAGTAATTCCTGTAATCAAGCTCGATGCTTCACAGCTAAACTAGAAGTACAACATTAATAAAGGTCGATTTCTAAACATTTCTACAGCATGGAGAGTCTACTGCATCTCTTGGTAATCCATCCCCCTGATTAGTTACCTTCTCTGTCATTGCTGTGTGTGTGTTTTACTGCATCCCATTTTTGGTGCTTGCTTTGTACATGGGAGGAGACTTAACTGGGAGTTATATTTTTTAACCTGTCACTGGATCACAGAAGCAATTCTGCAAGCACTAAATAACAAAAGGGATATCACCTCCACAGTCCTGCTTATGACTCCAGTTCTCAGCAGCCAGTGAAGTTCTCAGTGAAGAACTACGAATACTTAGAATCATAGAATCAGCCAGGGTTGGAAGGGACCACAAGGATCATCTAGTTCCAACCCCCCTGCCATGCCCAGGGACACCCTACCCAAGATCAGGCTGCCCACAGCCTCATACAGCCTGGCCTTAAACACTTCCAGGGATGAGGCCTCAACCATCTCCCTGGGAAACTCATTCCAGCCTCTCACCACTCTCATGCTGAACAACTTCCTCCTCACGTCCAGCCTGAACCTACCCACCTCCAGCTTTGCTCCATTCCCCCCAGTCCTGTCATTATCTGACAGTCTAACAAGTCCCTCCCCAGCTTTTATTATAGGCTCCCTTCAGATACTGGAAGGCCACATGAAGGTCACCTCAGAGCCTCCTCCAGACTGAACAGCCCTAACTCCCTCAGTCTGTCCTCATAGCAGAGCTGCTCCAGCCCTCTGAGCATCTTCATGGCCCTTCTCTGGACATGCTCCAGCATTTCCACATCCCTCTTGTAATAAGGGCTCCAGAACTGGATGCATTACTCCAGGTGGGGTCTCAGCAGAGTGGAGTAAAGAGGGAGAATCACCTCCCTGGCCCTGCTGGCCACACTTCGCTGATGCAGCCCAGGCTCTGCTTGGCTTTCTGGGCTGCAAGTGCACACTGCTGGCTCCTGTTGAGCTTCTCATCCAGCAGCACCCCCAAGTCCCTCTCCCCAGGGCTGCTCTCCAGCCACTCACTGCCCAGCTTGTATTTGTGTTTGGGATTGCCTCGACCCAGATGCAGGACCTTGCACTTGGTCTTGTTGAACCTCATGAAGATGGCTTGTGCCCACCTCTCCAGCAGGTCCAGGTCCCTCTGCATGGATCCCTTCCCTCCATTGTGTTTGCTGCATCACACAGCTTGGTGTGGTCAGCAAACTTGCTGAGGCTGCACTCAGTGCCTCTGTCCATGGCACCCACAAAGACGCTGAACAAGACTGGTCCCAGGACTGGTCCTTGAGGGACTCCACTTGTCACTGGCCTCCACCTGGACATGGACCCATTAACAGCCAATCTTTGGGTGTGGCTTTCAAGACAGTTCTTTATCCATCTCATGGTCCACCCATCAAACCCATGTGTCACCAGCTTGGAGATTAGGATGTGGTGTGGACAGTGTCAGAGGCCTTGCTCAGGTCCAGGTAAACAACATCAGTTGCTCGCTTTTCATCTACGAATGTTGTGGTCTTCATAGAAGGCCACCAGGTTTGTCAGGCAGGATTTACCCTTGATGAAGCCCCATACTTGGGGCCAGAGGCTGTGTTGCTTGCATGGGCAGTCTGAGAGGCACTATTCCAAACCCAACCATTATTAAATCCAATCTCTCTGCTTATAGTCTTACCCTGTGCTTCACACGCACCTCTTAGCTCATAATCAGGGGTAGGTATTTCACAGATTTGGTTCACTATATACCATCTACACTTGTTTGTTTCTAATTTTACAGTCTTTCAGCTGGCTGGTTTTAAACAAAAAACAAACTAGTATTTGGTTGAAACTACATGGCTCTCAGTTTTGCTGTGTCTCATATAGGTAAACCATTCAAACCCTTCAGAACTGGCTTGTTACAAGCCTACAGCTCATAGGTTGGCCAGCTGTTGTAAGGAAATTGAAGTAATCTTGAGGAAAACCTTCAATCAGCTCCTACTATGTGCTGCTTGTGGAAATTCTGACATACATTTGCTTTGAGAACAAGCAAAACACAATGCTCAGAGTCTCGTTTTTCACAGAATCACAGAATGTCAGGGATTGAAAGGGACCTCAAAAGCTCATCCAGTCCAACTCCCTACCAGAGCAGTATCACCTACACCAGATCACAGAGGAATGTGTCCAGACAGGTTTTGAGTATCTTGAGAGAGGGAGACTGCACAACCCCCCCTGGGCAGCCAGTTTCAGAGTTCTGTCATCCTCACAGGGAAAAAATTCCTCCTCATATTTACATGGAACTTCCTATGCCTCAGCTTCCTCCATAGCCCCTTGTCCTGTCATCAGACATCACCCAGCAGAGCTTGGCTCCAGCCTCCTGGCATTCACCTTTGCCTATATAGAAACATGAATGAGGTCACCCCTCAGTCTCCTCCTCTCGAAGCAAAGGAGCCCCAGCTCCCTCAGGCTATCCTTGTAAGAGAGATGTTCCATTCCCTTCATCATCTTTGTGGCTGTATGCTGGACCCTCTCAAGCAGCTCTATGTCCCCCTTTTGGTTTAGAGCTCTTTGAAGACTGAGCTGCCTGAATACATCTGTCTGGGGGCAGTTCTCTCCAGTGCTGCATTATGAGCTTTAACATGAACAGTCTTACTGAAAAGAGATACAAGCACTGCAATACGCAGCACTGCCCAAGAGCTCTGCAGAAACTTAGGAGAACGTCACAGTTTGTGACATGTAGGAAAAGCATTTAGCCACACACAGAGTCACTTTGGGAATGCCAGTACACCCCAGAACATTGAAGGGTCCTTAGTATTCCACCTTTGTACTCATGCTCCTAAAAATCTTAGTGCCATTGAATCTCACAGGTAAAGTGCACACTCTTTAGGATGTTGTCCCTTCTGCCACGGGTGCATTTGGATAAGGTGTGCAAAAATACATCCTTGGAATATGTAAGAGGTTAAAACTTCTTGGAGGCCCTTGGGAAAAGCTCCCTCTCCTTTCACTGTTTAAGATGAGCTTCACCCACATCATCCTGCTATGAATAAAACTCCCAATTTCTTACAATCCTTGCCTTACAGAATCAGAAAAGATTTAAACTTTCCTTTGTGCTGCCTGTATCCTCAAAAGACTTTATGGGCACCTGCCAGTCAAGTGAGCCTTGTTCTCTGGCCAACCACTCTTTTGCTGATCTCATTAGTCAGTTTGATTGACAAGAAAGTGTATTTTGGCTATGTTTATTATGGAGAACTGTAATTGCTATTAAAATTCCAAAGACAAATAAATTCATCTTTTTTTTCCCCAGTGTCACTGAGACATTTAAACAATAGTAGTGATTAATTTAAACTGAAAAATAAGTTGTGGTTCCTTGCAAATCCAAATGCCCCTTCCTCCCCCTTAAAGTCATTAATTATCTTGGTGACTTGTAAATTCCTTATTGACCCTGGTATACTACCATCAGCAGAGAAGCCATTTGTTTGTGTAGAGCTCTGCTCACACTTAACCGCAGCCCACAACATGACCTGTGGCCAAAGAAGAATCATAGAATTGTCAGGACTGGAAGGAATCACAAAGATCATCTACTTCCAACCCCTCTGCCATGGGGCCATGGGCAGAGACACCTCACACTACATCAGGTTGCCTGGGGCCACACCCAGCCTGGCCTCAAAAGCCTCCAGGGATGGGGCCTCAACCACCGACCTGGGCAACCTATGCCAGTGTCTCACCACCCTCATGGTGAAGAACTTCTTCCTAATATCCAATCTGAATCTACCCACTTCTAGTTTTGTTCCATTCCCCCTAGTCCTATCACTACCTGCACTCTAAAAAGTCCCTTCCCAGCTTTCCTGTAGGCCTCCTTCAGATAATGGAAGGCCACAATAAGGTGACAGCCTCTGCTCACTTAAGCCTTGGCATAGGTCAAGGGGCAACGGATGGAAACTGCAGCACAGGAAGTTCCACATCAAGATAAGGAAGAACTTCTTTACTGTAAGGGTCCCAGAGCACTGGAGCAGGCTCCCCAGAGAGGTTGTGGAGTCCTCTTCTCTGTAGCCTTTCTAGCCTTGTCTGAATGTGTTCCTGTGACACCTGTGCTATATTCTCTGGTCCTGCTCTGGCAGAGGGGTTGGACTGGAAGAGCTCCAGAGGTCCCTTCCAACCCCTAACATCCTGTGGATTAGAGTAATGTGGTGTAGCAAATTTTATAATCTGTTTGTCTTAGTGACGTTATCCCACCTTTGTAGTCTGACTTAATCCAAAGAACAGAAGCCTCTTAAATCCTCTGAAAACAGATGACAAATGATAATAAATAGGCAAAGATAAAACAGCTCAGGTGAACAGCTTCAAAGTGTTTATCTTCAAAGGACTTCACTGGGCCACCAGTTTGGAAAAAGCTATGGATAGGAAAATGGTTTTTCTACTCTTAAGCATAGGAAGAAAAGTTATTTAACTGTTATAGAGCCTCAAGCCAGAGAACAGAGTAAATTACCAATGGGAATGCCAATGAAAGCAGTGAGTCATACTGTAGAGACTGGAAAAGAGAGAAAAAAAGAAGGTCCAGCAAGGAATACTGCTTAATTGATGCCAGATAGGGAGGTGAGAAGGCTGTATAATGCACCAAAACTCCCAAGAAACTGACAAATACATAGAAAGGCTTTTATAATTTTAACTTCACCATCCATATGCTTCCTAAGTAAATAATCTGAAATATACTATGCTGTTTAAAAGAAGTCTGCTTTGCAGCTCTTCCTTTCACTTGCTAATCCCACTTTGTCCAGAGAGCAAGGACTTTCAGACTCAAAATGCAGCTGTAACTGTCACAGGCAGACAGTCTGGGGGAAGGAGAACACCACCTTCTGCCTTATCCCTGAGCAATCATATGCTGTGTGTGTTCCTCTCTTCAGGATCCGTGCAGGGCACCAGAACGACACAGCCTCACCAATATGGTGGATAAAGTCGACTCCCTTTCTTGAAGCTAAGAGTGATGCTCAGATAATGGTTCAATGCAACCTGTGTAACTCTGACAGATTACATAGCAGAATATGGGCTGTCCACACACACAGAGACAGGGCTGACCAACCTGCCCCCTTCAAGGCCCCCTCATGCAGCTAGCTACAGACAACAACTAACTTTCACAGCTTCTCTGCCAGCCCTCCCAAGGCCACTTTTCTGCAGATGTGCCTTCTTATCAGAGTGGTCTAATGTTGCCCTGCCTGTCCTCCTTATTTTCAGACTGCTCAATTCTGCTCAAACCCCAACAATTATAGAATCATAATGTCAGAAGTGAAGTCTAACAATTAAAACTATTTCATCAGCCCTGATTAAAAAAATAATCATAGAATCAACCAGGTTGGAAGAGACCTCCAAGATCATCCAGCTCAACCTAGCACCCAGCCCTATCCAATCAACTCGACCACGGCACTAAGTGCCTCATCCAGGTTTGGCTTGAACACCTCCAGGGACAGCAACTCCATCACCTTCCCAGGCAGCCCATTCCAATGCCAATCACTCTCTCTGCCAACAACTTCCTCCTAACATCCAGCCTACACCTCCCCTGGCACAACTTGACACTGTGTCCCCTTGTTCTGTTGCTGGTTGTCTGGCAGAAGAGCCCAACCCCACCTGGCTACAACCTCCCTTCAGGTAGTTGTAGACAGCAATGAGGTCTGCCCTGAGCCTCCTCTTTTCCAGGCTGCACATCCCCAGCTCCCTCAGCCTCTCCTCACGGATGCAGGAGTGCAGCTAGCAGACAAAAGACGCGTGTGGGGCACATGGAACGCTGTGGGCTTGGGCCTGGAGCCAGCAAAGCTCTTGGTGGATGTATCTTTTTTCAATAATGAACTCCCACCAGAGCCTAGACTTTATGAGCCTGACACGTCTAAATTACATTCAGCAACATTTAAATGTTGAAATAATAGGATAAATTCAAACCAATTAGAGAGCATATGGAATATTGCCTTCCTAATGGTATGCATAAGCATCTCCTGTCAGCTTTATCAGATTAAAGACCTCAAGTGCTGGCAGTGATCAGATCCACTGTGATAAACAGGCACAGGGGCAGAAGCAGAGTTGCATGTGATCTCTGAGGTGGGTCTAACACAGCAGAAGGAATCTGCATTGCAGTTAGAGGCTTCTCCCTTTGTTTCAAGGAAGCAGGGAAATCAGACCAAAGCCTCAGTCCAGTCAAAGACTGCTGTCTTGCCAGGTTGATGTCTTAGAAGGAGCTTGTTTTTCTTTTGTCATCTGGGCACCAGTTGTCCCAAGATGAATACCCCAAAGAACACCCCATCTAACCTTCAAGTGATAATTAAAAGCTTTCCATTCTTTCTGCACAAAACCAAGCAACCAAACAAGCAAAAAAAACCCCAAAACCCACCACCAACAACAAAAAAAACCCAAAACCAGTTTTAAGCAGAAACAGAAATGCTAAAGCAGAAGGAAAAACAAAAGGTATATAAAAGTCTTCAAAAATAACATAAAGCAAAAGCAAAGCACCAGCAAAATTAACAAACTCTCAGCTGGAGACAGACACCCTGCATGAAGTTTTTTTGTCCCAAATTGCTAGAGTCTGTTAAAATGATAAGCAACTGGCAAGAGGGGTTTGTTAGCACCTTTGGGTTTGATAATGAGAGCTTTTAAATAAACCATCCCAGGTGCACAGGTCCTTTGTATGCCTTGATTGGTTCTCCAGGGATTTATTCATTTTGTTTTGTGCATGTTAAATCAATCCAAGGCTTCTAAGACCCTTGAAGTGTGAGGTTCTCAGTTTAGAGTTTCAGCCCCAGGGACTTCAATGAAGTTAAATTAGGGGAGGTCAGCCCATAGATGCCCAGCTGAGGACCTGGTGCATGCACCTGTTTTAACTGGTTGGAAATGCCCTGGCTACAGCTTTGATTTAAGATGCACTGTGCCAGCTGAAATGCTTCCAGGTGTTCATTGAGTTTTTCCAGCTACCTGCCTGCAGAGATACTCAGCAGCATACTGAGGTGCTGCCTTAAGTACAATGTCAGCACCAGCTCAGCTCCAAAGCCTATTTGATTTGAAGGTGTACTCCAGGAAAAAAAATGGCCTTTGCTGTCTGGACATCCATAGCTGCTGGAATATCCCTTCAAGTACCAATTATTTTTACCTTCCCCATATCAGTCCTGGCCTGGGGAAGCTGCATACATAGCCCCCAGCAGCACAGCACAGACAGGAAAGTGTTCCAAATCAGGTGTGCAGACCTAGCAAGAAACCGTGAATCCTGTCCTCAACAGTGGCATTAGCAGAACAGATGTGACGCAAGACTATTCAACCAGCCAAAAAACCACTTCAGATGCAGTCCATAATAAGAATGTAATTCCCTGATAATCGTCAGAACTCTCTTTTACAATATGCTTTCCACCCATGCTCCTTTATCTCCAGCTCCCTCTTTACCTCTCACCACTTTAAGGATTTAACAAGGCCAAGTGCAGGGTTCTACACTTTGGCCATGACAGCCCCAAGCAGCACTACAGGTTGGGGACAGAGTGGCTGAGAGCAGCCAGGCAGAGAGGGACCTGGGGGTGCTGGTAGATAGTAGCTGAAGATGAGGCAGCAGTGTGACCAGGTGGCCAAGAGAGCCAGTGGCATCCTGGCCTGGATCAGGAGCAGTGTGGCCAGCAGGACAAGGGAGGTTATTCTGCCCCTGTGCTCAGCACTGCGCAGGTGGCACCTTGAGTGCTGTGTCCAGTTCTGGGCTCCTCAATTCAAGAGAGATGTTGAGGTGCTGGAAGGTGTCCACAGGAGGGCGCCAAAGCTGGGGAGGGGCCTGGAGCACAGCCCTGGGAGGAGAGGCTGAGGGAGCTGGGGGTGTGCAGCCTGCAGAAGAGGAGGCTCAGGGCAGACCTCATTGCTGTCTGCAGCTACCTGAAGGGAGGTTGTAGCCAGGTGGGGTTGGTCTCTTCTGCCAGGCACCCAGCAACAGAAGGAGGGGACACAGTCTCAAGTTGCACCAGGGGAGGTTTAGGCTGGATGTTAGGAGGAAGTTGTTGGCAGAGTGATTGGCATTGGAATGGGCTGCCCAGGGAGGTGGTGGAGTCACCATCTCTGGAGGTGTTCAAGCAAAGCCTGGATGGGGCATTTGGTGCCATGGTCTGGTTGGTTGGACAGGGCTGGGTGCTAGGTTGGACTGGGTGATCTTGGAGGTGTCTTCCAATCTGGCTGATTCTATGGTTAGGCAATGCAGCACCGGGGATTTAAGCGAACGCAGGCTGGAGACTGTTGAGATTTTTCTCACCAGTCACTCAGCATTTTCTTTTTGCTCCTGGGGACACCTGATTAAATGATCCATTCAGTTTTAAATTAAACAGGTTAACCTCACCAATTTTTTAATAACTCATGATTGGCAGGAACCTGAAGCTTCAGCATCTGTGGCCACCAATTGCTGTCCACAATAACCTGAGGTCAAAATGGCAATTTAGGAGTACTTAATGAAACCTATTTTTCCTGCAGCATATAAATTTGGAGAGCACCGTTACAACCCTTTGGAGTTCTGAGAAGTAACAACACAGTGTGATTAGTGTGACCTAGGTGGGGCAGTGACTGGCTTGACAGCAGCCCTGAGGAAAGGGACTTGGAGGTGCTGGCTGATGAGAAGCTCAGTATGAGCTGCCAGTGTGTACTTGCAGCCCAGAAAGCCGACCACATCCTGGGCTGCATCAAGAGAAGCCAGGTTGAGGAAGATGATTGTCCCCCCTCTACACTGCTATCATGAGACCCCACCTGGAGTACTCTGTCCACTTCTAAAGCCCCTGTTACAAGAAGGATGTGGACGTGCTTGAATATGTTCAGAGAAGGGCCATGAGTGGGATCAGAGGGAGGGAGCTCCTCTTCTTGAGGACAGGTTGAGAGAGTTGGAGTTTTTCCATCTGGAGAGGAGAAAGCTCCAAGGAGACCTTATTTTGGCCTTCCAGTATCTGAAGGGAGACTATAAGATGGAGAGGGACTTTTTAGGGTGTTAGGTAGTGATAGGACTGGGGGGAGTGGATCCCAGCTAGAGGAGAGGAGATTTAGATTAGACGTTAGGAAGAAGTTCTTCACCATGAGGGTGGTAAGAGACTGAAACAGGTTGCCCAGGGAGGTGGTGGAAGCTCCATCCCTGGAGGTTTTTAAAGCCAGGCTGGAGTAACCCAATCTAGTGGGAGGTATCCCTGATCATTGCAGGGGAGTTGGATCCTTGTGCTCCCTTCCAGCCCAGACAATTCCATGATTCTATGGTTGGAATAATATAGAGCTATCAGACGAACACAAGTTAAAAAGAAGGCATCTTGTGCAGCAAAATGAGGAGTGGAGACAGATGAAAAAAGTGCAGGATCACTTAAAAGAGCAAAATTAATAATTATCACACTATTGCCTTTAATCTCTCTATGTTGAAAAGCAAACAGAGCATGTTATTTTCACACATCAGAACTTGTTTTTACTGCAGCTACCAACAACATTTGTTGACAGAAAAGGGGGCAAAACGAGGTGACTTTAAAAGCATTCCTTCCTAAAGAACTACATAAAAGTTAGCAGGGCATAAAACTGGAATAATGGCCTGCCATAAACTCTGCCCTCAGACTTCTGATAGTAAAATGTGATGACAGTAAGACATCTGCATCCTAAAGCAGTGGAGGCCAATCCTTTTGGTGTCCTGCAGAAAGAAAGGAAACAAACCCCATCACTCAGCTGTGTTCAGCTTCTGCTGTGTGAAGGTGGAACTTCAAAAAGTGATGACCACTGTAGAGCCACACAGGTAATAAAAGCACCAAGTTCTTTACACTTCTTGTCCAAACACAAAGGCAGTAAATGAAACTTTTCTCTCATCTTCAATTCAGTCAAATTTTGTGGCCACCACACAACTGTGGAGCCTCACCAGTATCTACCTCTGTTTGCATCAGTAAGAGCTATTTCCACTGGAGGTGTTCAAGAAAAGACTGGATGAGGCACTTAGTAGTCTAGTTGATTTGATAGGGCTGGGAGATAGGTTGGATTGGATGAGCTTGGAGGTCTCTTCCAGCCTTTTTGATTCTATGATGCATTCCAATACCTGAAGGAATCCTACAGGAAGGCTCCAGAGGGACTTTTGATAAGGTTGGACTGGATGATTTTCCAGTCTGGTTGATTCTATGATTCTATGTTGGGGTTGAACTCTTGGAAAGCAGCACTGGGGAAAAGGATCTGAGAGTTGTGATGGTTTGGGTGTTCCCTGCCCCATCACACACTTAAGAAAATCACCCAGATTAGACTCGGCCAAGCTGGAAATTAGAATGAAGCTTTATATTCACAGCTTAGCACAATATGCAAGCAGGTATTTACAACCTATACAGCTATAGGCAGAAATAGACAAGTTGAAAAGTAATACAGAAACACAACAGCCCTCCCAGAAACCAGAGTCCCCAGGAGGGGCTCCCAACCACCCTTCCACCCCTCTACCTTATCCCAGACTTTGCTTTACATGCAAGGTAAGTTTGGAGAATCAGCCAGGGGGGTTATGAAGCAGAAGGATTAGTCACACAGACAGCACGTTAGGGAGAGAAGGGAGGCAGCCAAAGCCAGAGAGCAACTCTGTTATCTATGTTTGTGTCTTGCTTTTATACACCTCAGCAAGCCCATGAGTGCAGTAGATATCACCATTGTTTCCTTTTCACAGCCTATCATCTAATTTCTCTCACTAAATTATCCTAGCTAGGCTCAAACTGGCACAGGAGTCTTGGTGGACAACTGGGTGACCATGAGCCAGAAATGTGCCTTTGTGGCCAAGACAGCAAAATGGGTGTATTAGGAGTATGGTTAGTAAAGACAGGTTCTCCTGCCCCTCTACTCTGCCCTTGTGAGACCACATCTGGAATATTGTGTTAAGTTCTTATCTGTTAAGTTCAAGAAAGACCTCAGGGAACTGCTTCAAAGAGTCCAGTGCAGAGCCACAAAGACGATGATGATGGGTATGGAATGCCTGCCTTAGGAAGAATGGCTGAGAGAGCTGAGGTTACCTTAGCTTGGGGGAGAGGAGCCTGAGGGGTGACCTCATTCATGTTTGTAAAGATATGAAGGGCAGTGTCAGGAGGACAGAACCAGGCTCTGCTTGGTGATGTCCATCGATAGGACTAGGGGTAATGAGTGCAAGCTGGAGCAGAAGAGGTTCCATGTGAACATAAGCAAAAACTTTTTCACTGTGAGGGTGACAGAGCCCTGAATAGGCTGCCCAGAGAGGCTGTGGAGTCTCCTCCTCTGAAGACATTCAAAACCCACCTGGATGCATTCCTGTGTGACCTACTCCAGGTGATCCTACTCTGGGTCTAGGACTAGATGATCTTGCGAGGTCCCTTCCAACCCCTAACATTCTGAGATTGAACGATTCTGTCATGGTGCAAGTACACACCTCCACAGATATTCTGTTTGCCTCTGGCAAAAGGCAAACCCAAAGGGAGTGTGACAGCAGCCAGTGCTGCCCACAGCAGACACGGAGCACTGGACTGAGAGCCAGCCTTGAAAAGGCAGAGCAGCAGATCTACAGTGCTAGCATAGCTGAATTGTTGCATCCCCTTAAACCACTCTCTTTGCACTCCTGTGCTGGTCTGAGCTAGAACAGAACTAATTCTGCTCAGTGATTTTACTTTTCAGCACTTCCTGAAGTCATCTGATATTGATTTGCATGGATCTGCATATACTTATTGTTTTTACTGTCATTAAAGCAGATTCAGATTTCTTTTCCAACCCTTAAGTCTCTTTCCCTTATTCCCTTTCTTTTCCTCTTTGGGAAGAGAAAAGAGTTAATACAGAGTGTCTGTCACTCATCTAGTGGCCAGCCCAGTTCCAACCCTTGACAATTGGCATTTGCCAGCCCTCCTGGAACCTTGCAGGAGGTAAAATGGGTGGGTCTCCTCGATACGGGTATTTTTTCAATGTCTTATATCAGCACAAAAAAGGATCACTCTGTTGGAGGTGGAGAAGCTAAGGAAGCAGAAGTATAGTAAGCTGTGTAATCATTATCAGGAAACAAAGCAGTCTGAGTCTCCAGGCTCAGACTTTTGACCCCAGAAGACTGTAGTTCTGTCCTTCCTTTTACTTTACTCTGCTCTTCAAGCATGAACTCAGGTCAATGCTCCAGTGCAAGAGGTGACAGCAGGGTGGCTGGGGTGCCACACAGCCTGCTGTTAGATGCCTGCTTCTCTCTATCACTGTGACCAACAAAGATTATGCAGTGCAAACCTATGCACAGAGACACAATTCTCTACCGAGAATCTGGGATGAATACCTGGGAGGGCTGTCACAGACCACATTTGACATTCAACATGTGGGTGGGACGGCTGAAGCACAGATCTCAGAGAAAACATGCAGATGATCCTTACAGAAAGCTGTATCCCAGCGAGTACAGGAGATTTAATCAGCCAACTGCTCCCTCTTTGGCTCATCTCACTTCTAGCTGACTGCTACACAGCACCCTAAGGCACTCCTCTCCCCCATGCCAGCCCCTGAGGTCTGCACTTGCAGAAAAGGAGGGCCCCGGAGTCCTGATCCTTTGTGACACCAGAAAGAGCTGTTCAAGTTGCTTGCTCCACTTCGATGAGTGGAGGCAGGGACAAACTCCACACCGTTTTGCAAAGCTCCACTGCGCTATGTTGTTACATTACAATGTGCAATCATCAAACAGTTTGTTCAATTCCTCCTTGATTAAATTCAGCTTCATTAAACCTAAGTAATGACTCTGTTTTGTTTTAATAGCAACCATATTTCCATTCTAAGTGTCTTTCTGAATATCTTTTTCCCCCTTTAGACCTTTCTGTGACCTCTGAGCATATTCATGTCCCATCCCATTTCACATTTCCCTTCTCATTCTTTTTCCTTCCATGCAGGCAGCTTCCTCCCTATGAACTTTGTTGAAACATCTCTCTGGTTCCTGCCTTTCAGTACCTCCAGGGGTCTGATTGTGCATGCAGCCCTTGAAGCTGAATCAAACAGGCACCTTTGTCCTGAGATGATGGGAAGTTAGCTGCTTTGATTCCTGTTGCCATTGCGTGCGGCGGATAAAAGCGGCAACGCTTCGACAAATCAGACGTTTTCCTGGTGATTGTCTACGGCTGCTCAGGTTTCATTTTTACACAAACCTGATCTTTCTGCACAGACTGCCTACATCACCCTCATTACCATCCTTTCAATACATTAATTACCATTTCATATGCAGTGCACACACAAACAGGTTACATTGAAAAAGAGAGGAAAAGGGATAACAAAACAAAAAACCTAAGGTACCTAAAGCAAGCAGAGGAAGCCTCTTCAGCTCTCACTGAACTGACAGGCGCTGAGCACAAAGGTGTGCCAGCAGTGGCACCCACCTAATTGTCTTTCTGATATTCCCACAGCCTTCACAGATGCCCTGTATTAGAAATGCCTCCTTTAAAAAGCTGGAGGCTTAAGGAAGGAAATGCATTTTCAGTGAAAAGATTGCTGCCAGAACAGGAGAGAATGCTGCAGTCAGTGAAAAGCACAGGTACAGCAGCGTCCAGTGCGCAGGGGTGGAAACAGGGGAGCTCTGCCTTCCTTTTCACTCATCCCTGCTTGCGTTCCTTTTCACTCATCCCTGCTTCTTTCATAGAATCAACCAGGTTGGAAGAGACCTCCAAGATCATCCAGTCCAACCTAGCACCCAGCTCTATCAGGTCAACTAAACCACGTCACTAAGTGCCTCATCTAGTCTTTTCTTGAACACCTCCAGGCGACTCCACCACCTCCCTGGGCAGTCCATTCCAATGGCAAATCACTCTCTCTGTGACCTCTTCCTTTACATTTCTCTTGGACATCAACCTTGAATTCTCCTTTCCATGTGTGTTTATACCACGGGGAGCAGAGAAGCTTACTTTGAAGCTGTTGTGAAGCCTTTCTTTTACTAGTATTTTTTTTTTTTAATGGTAGTTTGAGCCCATAGAAATCTTCTTGTGAGAGGACACAGTCTCAAGTTGTGCCAGGGGAAGTATGGGCTTGATGTTAGGAGGAAGTTGTTGCCAGAGAGAGTGATTTGCATTGGAATGGGCTGCCCAGGGAGGTGGTGGAGTCACCGTCTCTGGAGGTGTTCAAGCAAAGCCTGGATAAGGCATTTAGTGCCATGGTCTAGATGACTGGATAGGGCTGGGTGCTAGGTTGGACTGGATGATCTTGGAGATCTCTTCCAACCTGCTTGATTCTATGATTCTATATCATCTAAAGGGAAATACTGAGGAGCTGATTGCCAGGCTAAAGTGGATTCAAAAATATTAGAGCATTATGTACCTATCTAATGTTTAATAGTATCTGTAGTTTTAGACTTAACACACTCCTGTTGGTTTAGACTTTTCGTTCATTTCAGAACCAGCACAATCATTCTGTGTTAAAATTGCTCCTCTGTTACCTTGGATGACTTTCAGCAAGGCAGGAGCTTTTGTAACAATGCATCAGGCACCAAAGGAAAAGATCTGTAGACTAGAAGCAAAATTTGACCAGAGCTCTGTGTGATTTCCTTACACTGAAGCAGTTTTGTTGCTGGCTTTGTGAGTTTTAATTGTAAGTGAAGTAGGAAAAAAAATAGTTGTTTTGTTTGGTGAACAGCTATTTAAAAATGAAATAATCTACATAGAAACCAGAGGGAAAGCTTTGTTTTCACAAAGCTGGATGATTTAATGAGTTGGCTAACAGCACACTTCTGCAAGCCTTCAGGAAAGAGATGGGGAGAGGCATCTGGGACAGAAGAGGCACAACTGCTGTGTTAACCACTGAGTGTGCAGCTGGGAATTTATTGGAAAGGGGAAAACGTCCGGCAGTTATCCCACAGGTAAGCATGACAGACACAGCTGAGAAGCCAGGAAGTGCAAGTCAAAAGAAGGGTTCTAACTCCAAGCAGTGCTGCAGTCTGGGGACAGAGTGGCTGAAAGCAGCCAGGAAAAAAAGGAACCTGGAGGTACTAGTAGATAGTAGCTGAACATGAGCCAGAAGTGTGTGCAGGTGGCCAAGAGAGCCAATGGCATCCTGGCCTGGATCAGAAACGATGTGGCCAGTAGGACAAAGTAGGTTATTATTCCCCTGTACTCAGCACTGATCAGGCCACACCTTGAGTGCTGTGTCCAGTTCTGGGCCCCTCAATTCAAGAGAGATGTTGAGATACCGGAACATGTCCAGAGAAAGGCGACAAAACTGATGAGGGGCCTGGAGCACAGCCCTGGGAGGAGAGGCTGAGGGAGCTGGGGGTGTGCAGCCTGCAGAAGAGGAGGCTCAGGGCAGACCTCTTTGCTGTCTACGACTACCTGAAGGAAGGCTGCAGCCAGGTGGGGTTGGTCTCTTCTGCCAGGCACCCAGCAACAGAAGGAGGGGACACAGTCTCGAGTTGTGCCAGGGGAGGTCTAGGCTGGATGTCAGCAGGAAGTTGTTGGCAGAGAGAGTGATTGGCATTGGAATGGGCTGCTCAGGGAGGTGGTGGAGTCGCCATCTCTGGAGGTGTTCAAGCAAAGCCTGGATGAGACACTTAGTGCTATGGTCTGGTTGATTGAATAGGGCTGGGTGATAAGTTGCACTGGATGGCCTTAGAGGTCTCTTCCAACCTGGTTGATTCTATGATTATTTTTTAATCAGGGCTAATCAGATAGTTTTAATTGTTAGACTTCACTTTGACATGACAGCAGGTGAGAACAGACCTCAAAGCTGAAGAACAAGCATTTGCCACTGAAAAGTCAATTCCTCTGTCACTAGCTCTGGCAACAGTAGCACTATAATTATGAGTTTAATATCTGAAAATTCGTTGATTCCATATTTGCATGCATGTATGCTAACTAAAATTAATTAATTTTAATTGCATACACCAATTACAACATCAGGCTCATTTTCCAACGTATTATTCCTTGCTGATTACATATCCTCCAAGATTGCTTTAATTTTTCATTTTGTGCTTTAAAGTCAAAGAATAATATGTATTTCTAATTAAGCTCACTTACATATCTCACTGCTGATTAAATCACTATTTAATATTTTATAACACAAGCCACCTTTAATTTCCCCCACTGAGAGCAAAAAGCCTCTTTTCTTCCTCCCCTCGGCTTCGCTGACCTTGCCACTACTGTGTTGCTACAGGCAGATGCCTTCCATCTTCACAGCAGAATGTCAGTGAACCACCCTGTTGACACATTTGTCACCCCTGGCAGGGGAGGCTATGACAATTGCCTTACTGACCAAAGGAACTGATCTGAAGAAATCAGCAGCCTGCCACCACCACTAGGAGAAAACAGACACTCAGGAGGGGTTTTAGCAGCGTCTTAGGGGATTGTAGGGCTTGCTGACAGTCTCTGGAGCTGACACATTTCAAATCTTTTAGGAGATCCTGGAAGTTCCCTGTTGGCATCTAGTAAAGGCTGAACGCTAAGAAATGAAGTGGAAAATGAGGTTTTTTCCTCTCTCCAACTGGCACAGTAGAAAAAAACTGGCCAGTCAGTTGTGAGCCAGGACTGTGTCCTGGCCTGGGTCAGGAACAGTGTGGCCAGTAGGACAAGGGAGGTTATTCTGCCCCTATACTCAACACTGGTCAGACTACACCTTGAGTCTTGTGTCCAGTTCTGGGCTCCTCAAGTCAAGAGAGATGTTGAGATATTGGAACATGTCCAGAGAAGGGCAACGAAGCTGGTGAGGGGCCTGGAACACAAACCCTACGAGGAGAGGCTGAGGGAGCTGGGGTTGTTTAGCCTGGAGAAGAGGAGGCTCAGGGGTGACCTCATTGCTGTCTACAACTACCTGAAGGGAGGTTATAACCAGGTGGGGTTGGTCTCTTCTGCCAGGCAACCAGCAACAGAAGAAGGGAACACAGTCTCAAGTTGTGCCAGGGGAGGTCTAGGCTGGATGTTATGAGGAAGTTGTTGGCAGAGAGAGTGATTGGCATTGGAATGGGCTGCCCAGGGAGGTGGTGGAGTCACTGTCCCCGGAGGTGTTCAAGCAAAGCCTAGATGAGTCACTTAGTGCCATGGTCTGGTTGATTGGCTAGGGCTGGGTGCTAGGTTGGACTGGATGATCTTGGAGGTCTCTTCCAACCTGGTTGATTCTATGAATACATCCAAAGCATTAACACAGACTAATAAAAAATCTTGGGAAATCCCAAACCTGCTTCTAATTGCTCAGGTGCATCACACAACTTGGGCAACAGAAGTTAAACAATCTTATTTCTACCACATGGCTCCTGGGGTAACAGAAAGCAAACAAGTAAAGTAGATTAAATCCTTAACAAATTTCACTTATTGACCATAAAAGAAATTAAGTCCCTGATACATCAGCATTTGACCCAAACATCACTGAAATCAAGGAGAAACTTCTGATCACATCCTTAGCAGCATGATTAATCCCATACACAATGGATACACATGTTTGCAGATTTAGAAAGACCAGTGCTGATTTGGGCTCTGTATGAAACCAAAGGATTTCCAGTACCTGTGTTTACATGTACTACACTGTATGTTTTTTTTCATTACTTTGTTGTTGTCTGCTTACTTAAAAATGAGTAGTCTTTACTCAAAATATTTGTTAAACTACTCCTTTGCAGCTGGTAACTCTGTATTAGCATCTAACTAATTGGCTAGAGACTCATTGGCCCAGATGCATCACATGTGACTCTTGACATGATAGCAAAGCACTGGATCCCTCCCATAGTCCAAGGAAAGAGACAGGAGTCTCTGGACCATAGTTCATAGAATCACAGAATTGTCAGGGCAGGAAGGAACCTCAAGGATCATCCAGTTCCAACTCCCATGCCATGGACATCTCACACTAGATCAGATTGCCCAGAGCCACAGCCAGCCTGGTCTTAAAAACATCCAGGGATGAGGCTTCCACCAGCTCCCTGGGCAACCTGTTCCAGTCTTTCCCCACCCTCATGGTGAAGAACTTCTTCCTGAATCTAATCTGAATCTCCCCTCCTCTAGCTTGGATCCATTCCCTCTAGCGCTATCACTAAACAACACCCTAAAAAGTCCCTCCCCATCATTCTCATAGTCCCCCTTCAGATACTGGAAGGCCACAATAAGGTCTCCTTGGAGCCTTTCTCTTCTCCAGACTGAACAACACCAACTCTCTCAGCCTGTCCTCAAGGAGAGGAGCTCCAGCTCTCCGATCTTCCTCATGACCCTGCTTCATCTTGCATAAACTCTGAATTGTACTCTTCTCTGACTAAAGTTTGATGTGATACTGGCCACCTGCAACTAGTTAAGTGCGCCACTGTGGCAATCTCAGGTCAGAGAAGAGAAACCATCAAATTGGAGAGGAATGTTACAACTCAGGAAGTTTCTCTTATCACCACCAAGTCACCTAGTGATAAAATCAGGACTAGAATAGGCTGCATACTACAGGCTAAGAAACATTCTACTACATTCCATGATTTCTGAGTGAAAAGCAGGTTTCAACAATAAAAAGTACACAGTGCACAGATTTGGCAGTAGCAAAAGGAGGAACAAACAGAGAAAAAACATAATGACAGAGCCATCAAAAAATGGTGTCTAGGGGAAAAAAAATGAAGACACAAGAAAGAAAAATTGGACCAGAAATAAAGAGAGAGGAAACATTCAGAAAAGAAAGCAGAGAGGATCAATATCTTTTTTTAAATACATTTTTCTTCCACCCCTCACAATAAAATAAAGAAGTCATTCATATTCACTTTTCTTCTCAAAACAGAAGGACTATTCAGGCAACATTCCAGATGTAGGTAAATAATCTTACTGTGTGCATTGGTTTAGCTCAGTCATTGCAAGGGAAAAAAAATGCAGGCCATCTAAACTAAGAATGATGAGCCAGCAGGCTTCCTCAGACAGAAAGCAGAAAGAAAAAGAGAGGAGATGATGTTGTCTTTGAAGCTGTAGTGTAGAAACTAGCTCAAGTCTCTGCTATAGGCCCCTCTGTAAGTTTATCCTATTTGTCACCATCTAAAGATACAGAAATTAGAGAGGCAGAGGAGCCTCAATTCAGGAGGTAGCTGACCTGTCACACTATATCAGTTGGGAAACAGGGCTCATAATTCCTTTACTTTCTTCTGGGTAATATCATAAAGACATCTATTAGATATATGTGAAAGATACGTGTCTGCTCAGACACTGCAGCGGAGGAGACTGTGTTTAAAGCAGAGAAAAATAAGAGAACCAATTGCTTAGATTCCCTTTGGATTCATTTCCTTCTTGGCATTCGGGGAAAGAGAGGGGGAGAGAGAAAGAGGGGGGAAAAGAGAAAGAGGGGGGAAGAGAGAAAGAGGGGGAGAGAGAAAGGGGGAGAGAGAAAGAGGGGGAGAGAGAAAGGGGGAGAGAGAAAGAGGGGGAGAGAGAAAGGGGGAGAGAGAAAGAGGGGGAGAGAGAAAGGGGGAGAGAGAAAGAGGGGGAGAGAGAAAGGGGGAGAGAGAAAGAGGGGGAGAGAGAAAGGGGGAGAGAGAAAGAGGGGGAGAGAGAAAGGGGGAGAGAGAAAGAGGGGGAGAGAGAAAGGGGGAGAGAGAAAGAGGGGGAGAGAGAAAGGGGGAGAGAGAAAGAGGGGGAGAGAGAAAGGGGGAGAGAGAAAGAGGGGGAGAGAGAAAGGGGGAGAGAGAAAGAGGGGGAGAGAGAAAGGGGGAGAGAGAAAGAGGGGGAGAGGGAAAGAGAGAGAGAAAGAAAGAGAGAAAGAAAAAAGGACAAAGAGAAAAGGAGAAAGGGAGAGAGACAGAGAGACAGAGAAAGAGACAGAAAAGAGAATGAAAGAGAGAAAAAGAAAGAGAGAGAGAGAGAGAGAGAGAGAAAGACAGAATACAACATCAAGTAGGACTGGCTTAATATTTATTTAGTGTACCATTGAAAAAAGGCACCTCTGCACATCTGTCTGATCAGCCTGTTTCTGTTGTCAATGGAAACAGATGCTCCAGAGCACAGATTATCTTCATTATCTCAGGCAGCTACATTCTAAACGCCTCTTGAAAGGTCTTCTCCACTGACCACAGAAAGCCCAGAAGCCTTTTATGTTTTTTTCTGTTCCCTACAAAATATCGAAGGTTTAAATGCCAAAGTTAGGTAAAACACAACCTCTGCCACTGAGCAGAAATGACTAGATTATTCAGGGTGTAAGCTGGAGGAGACAAGAGAGGAGTATTTGTTAGGAGACAGAATTCAAGCAGAACACAGAGACATGTGAAGGTGCTGCTGACTGAGTATTCCCCAAAGCTGTGGCTGTGCCCCTGGCTGGAGTTTTTTAGTCTGAGGAATGGAATTCTTCCCAATGAAAAGCAAAGAGAACCCTTGAAAATGGTCCATGCTACTTCACAGCAGGAGATGGCAAGCAGTTTGAGGGAGGCAGAAGATGGCTTCTGCTGTTTGGATTTCTGTTTCCTGTGTAGAATCAATACCAGAGCTGGGAACAGCAGAGCTGATCCTGAGATTGTATCTCACATGCACGGGAGGCTCACAGCAATAAAAAGGATTGTTAATAACCAATATTGATTCACCTTTCCCTAATGCATGGACAAAAAATGTCATCAATAAGTTGGTCAACAGCCTGAGGCAATGAGCCTTATAACAGTCTGCTAAGCCAAGAATAACACAGAGTTTATTTATCTATTCAGCCCTCAAATCAGTGGCAGGTAATTCCCCGAGAGATGGGTGGACTTAAAGCAACAGGGGGACCATTTACAGGGCACTTGCTTTTCTGGGTGTTGCATCCATGTTGTGCCTCAACATGGTGCTGGCTGGCTTTAAAAACAGCTGAGCTGCCTCCACCTGACTCGCCACCTCCCCTCTCATCCGTGCTGTTCTTTTATCCTCTCGGTCCCAAGAAATACCATCTCAATTTTAGGTTTCTTAGTTCCTCTTAATGGGCTATTAAAAGCTGTACCACAGCAATTATGAAAGGCTTCTCACTTTTGCTGCGTTGAGCTTGATAGGAATATGGGAAAGTATTTAAAGATGGAATCCATTTGCATAAGAGCCTTTCTCACTGTGTTTATTTCTGTCATTAAAACAGGTGATGAGCCAGGGAAGAGGAACAGAGCTATCCATGAAGTCTGTAGACCTTTCCTAGGTGAAACGAGCAGAGGCTAGGTAACACTCTGCAATTAAATGGTACATAAAGGCAAGGCAAGCAGACAACATGAAAATCCTCTAGTAGCTTGTTTCTAAGACTAAACTCAAATGAATAATAACATGGCAGAAGTAGCAACCTTCCAATGTAATTGCTATTTGATTAATTTATTAAACAATCCAAGTGGGAAGGGCTCTGGGAAAGAGGTGAATTTATTCTTTGCTACATTTTAATCCCATTTTAGGGTTTGCATCCTGCCCACATATGTATCCAACATTCATTACCATCCTTTCCAAGCATGGGAGCATCACAAGAATGTGTTTATTATTAGTTCTATTTTTCTCCTCGTTAGAAACTGATGCTAGATGGAGATCACAGCTCCAAATATTAACCCTTTGCAAATTACAGAATTTTAATTCCTCCCTGTAAGACAATTTGAAGACTTCGACACAAACTGCAGCTAGGGGAAAAGAACCTTCTACTTTGAACTTCTCATATCTGTCTTTAATAAGGAGCTGGTTTTCAGAGCAAGCTTTTTTTTTGTCCACAGAGCTTCAGACATCACTGAAGGTGACAGAGTAATGTCCATTTCATGGAATATGCATGGCCATATAAATAATAAATGAAAGTACTCAGCAGCATTGCACATATGAGTCATAGACACAAAATAGAAAGCTAAAGACAATGTTCTGGCAAAATTCTGAACAGCAATTTGAACAACAAGTTCACTTTACCCTTGCTCCAAAAGAAAAGCCTCAGAATGATCTGAAGGTCCTTTGATAGCATCCTTAGGTACTCTTTCCAGTGCTCGGGAGCCCAAAGAATTACTCCAAGAGCTGTAGCCCAGTAAAAATGTCACCATGGAGTTCAGAACTTGTGTCTCTCAATTTTCCAATCAAAGCCATTAGTTCTAAACAGGAGCTGTTTGCTTCCCATTTCTTCTCTCAGTAGCTGTTCCAAAAACCCCACTGTGCACACGAAGCCAGCCCAGATCTTCCCTTTCTGCCACACCACAACAGTAAATAACTTTTGTGCAGAATTAGGTCTTAGTAGTTCTGTTGTCATCAATGTATATTTTGAACTAGTGCAGCATCGCTGATTTGGATGCAGTCTCCTGAGGCTATCTGATGTATCCTTTTAATTAAAACTCAATAAACACTTTTAATGATAAAGATACACCTAAAGAAGCAGACTTGGATTCTCTTTATGAAGCTGTGCCACTTCTGGAGGATGAACAAGGATTAGTCAAGCAATAGAGGTGCATTTTTGCCACTAAAGTTGCAGATAAATCTCTGGACACATATATGGAGCAGATCTGTTAAGTTAGAAGGTGGCTCTTCAGTGTTGTCCCTTTCAGACTGGAATCAAACTTCCAAAGGCTAAGTTGTAAGTGGTTTTCAAGAAATATTCACAACATTAACACAATAATTTAATACTAGGAATGTACAGCAGGCACTGTACATGATTACTTATGTGGTCTTGCTTTAAAATATTCTACCTCCATGTTTTACCACTGAAATATGAGAGAAAGAGAGAGAGGAAGACAGAGAGAAACAGAAAGAAAAAGGAGGGGAGAGTGACAGAAAGAAAAAGGGGGAGAGAAAGACAGAATGAAAAAGGGGGAGAGAGAAACAGAAAGAAAAAGGGGAAGAGACAGAAAGAAAAAGGGGGAGAGAGAGAGACAGAAAGAAAAAGAGGGAGAAACAGAAAGAAAAAGGGGGAGAGAGAGAGACAGAAAGAAAAAGAGGGAGAGAGAGAAAGAAAAAGAGGGAGAGACAGACAGAAAGAAAAAGGGGGAGAGAGGGAGAGTGGGGTATATAAAGGAAAGGAGGAAAAGGGGGGAAAGAGGGAAAAAGGGGAAGGGGGGGGAAAGGGGGGGAGAGAACAATGAAAACATAAGAATAACCAACTCAGCCCAATGAAAGATCCTTCTTGACCATTCTGTGACACTGGCCAGTAATGCAGGTGAAAATACAGCAACCAAGACGATTATGGAATGATGTTTCCCTGGCTTAATGGCAAAGTAACAACTTGCCTTTGGCCTTTTAACTTCTGGAGATAGAATCTGAAGGCAGCATACACTGCTACCACAAGATTTGTGGACAAACTGAGTAAGTTTCTTGATTTTGTGTCTTTTTTTTTGTCTGGATTTGGGAGATTCAAGGACCATTAATGATCTCAAGCATCCTCCAAAAGTGCCAGAAGCTCTCTGTCCTTCTCTGGATTCAGAGATGCATTCAGATACCAAAGCTCTTTCCTCCTCCAGCCTGTTCTCCTGTCAATGCACAGAGATTATTGTTGTCTGTCAAGGTTTAGTTCTCTTTTCAACCAAAAAAAAAAATGAAATTGTAACCAGGGCTTCAGCTAAATGGAAGCTCCTGTGAAAATGCCCAGAGGAGGCTCTGCAAAGACCAGAGGCAGTTAAGCCTTACATTTATTTATAGACAGTTTGATTAACTGAGATTTCACATTGTGTTGCTCCTTTTCATTACTCCAAGAGAGGACTATTTCAATATTGCTCTCAAATGACATTGGCCTTTCTTTTCCGTGAATACCTTTGCCCAGCACCCTTCATCCTGTCTGATAACCCTCTGAGACCCAACACATTACTGTTAGACACATAACCCCTCATTTAGATTGCCATCAGCAAGCACATTTGTGTTTCTGGGTTATTTCCAGTGTTTAGGTTACACAGTTCCAGGAGCTATTTTTATCCCTTTTTCTCTCTTTGTGTTGAAAGCACCACTTTTAACAGAGTTCACAAACAGGGGCATACTGATCTCTGCCTCAGACTCTAAAAGGCAACTGTAAAAATACATACATAATTATCACTCAAAAGGGAAAGAAAATAACTTAGATGGAGCTTTTCAAAGCAATCTTTTTTGGAACACAGAAAAGCCCAAAGATTCTGCTCTCTCTACAACTACCTAAAGGGAAGCTGGAGGAAGGAGGGAGTCAGCCTCTTCTTGATGATAAGCAACAGGACGAGAGGAAGTGGTTACAGGATGAACTTGGAGGAGTTTAGGTTAGAATTAGGAAAGATTTCTCCACTGAAAGGGTTCCCAAACATTTGAATGGTCTGCCCAGGGGCAGTAGTGAAGTCACCATCATCCCTGGAGTTCATAGAATCAACCAGGTTGGAAAAGACCTCCAAGGTTATCCAGTCCAACCTATCACCCAGCCCTGTCCAACCGACTAGACCACGGCACTAAGTGCCTCATGGTGTGTGGACCTGACGCTGAGGGACATGGTTCAGTGTTTACTTTTCAGTGCTGGGTTGAGAGTTTGAGCAGATAATCATAGAATAGAATCATAGAATCAGTCAGAGTTGGAAGGGACCACAAGGATCATCCAGTTCCAACCCTCCTGGCATGGGCAGGGACACCCTATCCCAGATCAGGCTGGCCACAGCCTCAGCCAGCCTGGCCTTAAACACCTCCAGGAAGGGGGCCTCAACCACCTCCCTGGGCAACCCATTCCAGGCTCTCACCACTCTCATGCTCAACAACTTCCTCCTCACCTCCACTCTGAATCTCGCCACCTCCAGCTTTGCTCCATTCCCCCCAGTCCTGGCATTGCCTGAGAGCCTGAAAAGTCCTTCCCCAGCTTTTTTGTAGGCCCCCTTCAGATACTGGAAGGCCACAAGAAGGTCACCTGGGAGCCTCCTCTTCTCCAGACTGCACAGCCCCAACTCTTTCAGTCTGTCCTCACAGTAGAGCTGCTGCAGCCCTCTGAGCATCCTCATGGCCCTTCTCTGGATATGCTCCAGCATCTCCACATCCCTCTTGTAATGGGGCTCCAGAACTGGATGCAGTACTCCAGCTGGGGTCTCACCAGAGGGGGAGAATCACCTCCCTCACCCTGCTGGCCATGCTTCTCCTGATGCAGCCCAGGATCTGGTTGGCTTTCTGGGCTGCAATTGCACACTGCTGGTTCATGTTGAGCTCTTGTCCACCAGCACCATCAAGTCCCTCTCCTCAGAGCTGCTCTCCAGCCAGTATTTGCACTTGGGTTTGCCATGACCCAGATGCAGGAGCTTGTACTTAGTCTTGTTGAACCTCATGAAGTTGGCTTGTGCCCACCTCTCCAGCCTGTCCAGGTCCCTCTGGATGGCATCCCTGCCCTCCAGCCTGTCTGTTGCACCTTGGAGGTCTCTTCTAATCAGATGTACTCTGTGGTTTTGTTATTGGATTTTTGGACATGACCTATTTGCTTGGGATACCTTCCTCTTGATCTGTTACTTTTATGGTTTAGCCATTGGACTACAGACAAGTGGCAAGGTATAACAGTTTTGCTTTTAGACTGGGTAGCCTCAACTGTGTCATTCATTTTCTTAAACATTTTCAAAGCCATTACCAATTCCTCCCACAAAAATGTTTTAAAAGACAAGGAAATACTCAGACAGATTTGACCTTGATGAAAACCCTACTGTTTTTTTTTTTTCAGGTATCTCCATATTGCAGCTTAATATTGTACACAGTGGGTTCAGTGGAAAGATATTTGTTCTATAAATATAGTTTAGAGTTTCTGTCCTTTTTATCCCCTTCAAATGAGAAGTTTATTTCCTGCTATATATTTGAAAGTGCTCATTAAGAGGAGCTCTGTGGGGCTTAGAAGCTTTTCAAACTCTCAGCAAAGACTTTTTTTTTCCATATTTTTTTTTCCTTTTAATAGTTTAAGAAAAAAGAAAGAAGCTGAGGCTTCAGATTTACAATAGATGGATTGAATAATTATGTGGCATCAGAAGTTCTGCATTACTTAGGGGGGGGAAGGTGTTCTATCAGAGCATTTGGCAGGAGTTACACAAGTCATATTAGAATGCAGTATTTACATCTGCTTTCAAATTACTACTTCAGAAACCTCATGAGACAGATGAGGACTCTTCAACTTCTTTGGATAAGTAAGAATATTCAGTGTCTAGCAAGACAAGGGACACCTGTCATTTGCTGGATAAATGAAAAGTAGCCTTCAACTTGAGTTTTGGTTGGTTTTGTTTTCCCTCTCTGCAAAGTATCACACAATCAATCCTACAAACCTTACTTAATTAGTACTCTAATACCTCATCTGTAAGCTCCCTTTCCATGGAAATCAGTTTACCATAGAATCAACCAGGTTCAGCCTCCACAATTCCCTCTACCATTTTCTTCTCGACTCAGCTCAGTGCTTTCAGGTAATCACAGAACCAGAGAAATATTCAGGTGGGCAAAGACCCTCAGGATCACTAAGAATCTACAAGGCTCACCCTAAACCATATCCCATATCACCACATCCAACCTTAAAACACATCCAGGGTCAGTGACTCCCCCACCTCCCTGGGCAGCCCATTCCAATGCCTGACCACTTTTGCTGGGAAAAATTGTTTCATAATATCCAGACAAAACGTATCCAGTGGCAGCTTGAGACCATTCCCCCTTGTTCTGTCACTAATTACCTGTGAGAAGAGATCAGCACCAACCTCTCCACAATGTCCTTTCAAGTAGCTGTAGACAGCAATGAGGTCCCTCCTCAGCCTCCTCTTTTTCAAACTAACCATCCCCAGCTCTTTCAGTCACTCCTCATAAGATTTATTCCCCAAGCCTTTCCCCATCTTCATTGCTCTCCTCTGCACTCCAGCCTCTCTATCTGCATCCTCTTTGTGCCTCCCAGCATACTGGACACTTGCCATTTTGCACCTCCTGTCCCACAGGAGAACCTTGGCTACAGAGACCTCCTAAAAGATGTGGCTTGATAAAGATGTTTGGCTACTTTGTGGCCTTGCACAGGAAGAAGTTTCCCAACAGAAATGAAAACAACTAAGTAATCTTTTCCTAGCCTTTGTGTGCTGCCTTTTACTGGACCACTCTGCTCAGCTGCTCGCATGATAAAATGGAAGGCAACAGGATTAAATTTCATGTACTCTCAGAATCCATATCTAGCACTTTGCATGATGCACAGCTCAGAGAGAAGAAGTCACACCAAAAAAACAACCCACCAAATGACAGATTTTTAGAGGCATCTAACTATGACAACTATTTCAGCCTCCTAGCTCCATTCCTGAAATTGCCTCACTGAATGTAGAAACAAAAATATTATAACAGATTGATGCAGAAACCTTATAAGACTTGGATTTGGTTTAGACAGTTTCAAATAATTCAATTTTAAGGTTTACTCTTATTTTTTTGCTTCGAGATGCGGAACTAGACTGGCAACCATATAAGGGAGGCTTTCCAGCTCATGAGGCTTCTAGTGCCAATCTCAGCTCAAACAAGGAGAAGAAAACCAAGGGGGAAATCAATGAGGAGAAGATGTAAAAGAGACTATTTTACAATCTGAAAAGTCTAGTTCAAGCTTCTTTCTAAAAACAAAATCCAGGCATCGTGCAGGTAAACTTTATTTTTGTAGCTTTGGTACTACAGAGAGACAATTTAAGAACAGGTCATAGAATCAACCAGGTTGGAAAGACCTCCAAGTTCATCCAGTCCAACCTAGCACCCAGCCCTATCCAGTCATCTAGACCATGGCACTAAATGCCTCATCCAGTCTTTACTTGAACACCTCCAGGGACAGTGACTCCACCACCTCCCTGGGCAGCTCATTCCAATGCAAATCACTCTCTCTGACAAGAACTTCCTCCTAATATTCAGCCTACACTTCCCCTGGCACAACTTGAGACTGTGTCCTCTTGTTCTACTGCTGGTTGCCTGGGAGAAAAGACCAACCCCCGCCTGGCTACAACTTCCTTTCAGGTAGTTGTAGACAGCAATGAGGTCTGCCCTGAGCCTCACATACTACTTAAAAAAACCCCAAAACTACTGTGATGAATACTGAATGACATCATTTTGGAAGAACACATTTCTTCAAAAGGATGCTACTGAGCCATGGGAGAACTCAGATCCTTTGTAAACCCATAAGCTACCCACAAACAACAGAGCAGGCGGCTGGAGCACCTCTCCTACAAGGGCAGGCTGAGAGAGCTGGGGCTGTTCAGTGTGGAGAGAAGGCTCTCAGCAGACCTTCTTGTGGCCTTTCAATAGCTGAAGGGGGCTACAAGAAAATTGCTCAGGGACTTTTCAGGGTGTCAGGTAGTGATAGGACTAGGGGGAGTGGAGCACATCTAGAAGTGAGTAGATTCAGACCCACGAAGGTGGTGAGACACTGGAAGAGGTTGCCCAAGAAGGTGGGAGAAGCTCCACCCCTGGAGGTTTTTAAGGCCAGGCTGGATGCAGCTCTGAGCAAACTGATCTAATGAGAAGTGTTCCTGCCCATGGCAAGGGGGTTGGAGCTAGATGATCTTTGAGGTCCCTTACAGCCCTGATAATTCTATGATTTTAGGTGAATTTCTAGTAAGTCAGACATTAGAAGAATCCATACATAGCTCCTTGACAACAGGAAACACCACAGCTGTGGCATGGAAGCTACTGAAGAAGTATTGGGATCTGCTTGAATAAGGAATGAGGGCTGCAGCCAGGCTGTAACGCTGTGCAGAGAAAATCCCACCAGCCTCCTTAACCTATCACAACCATATCTACTAAACATCACCCACTAAATATATACAGCTGTTCAGTCCACTTTGTTTCTTAACCATAGGTGGCTTTGCCTCTGGTTTTCATCCAAAAAAATCTGTGGCTGATAAGGTGGCTCTAGTCCCTGAATCAATGATGAACTTGAAACTGGCTCCTGGCAGTGAGAAAAGCAACACCAGTAGTCTAGAAAGTGATCCCAACAGTTACTAGCAAGGAGCAGTACCCTGCCTTCACAGACACAGTGATGTGTCCAAAGGAGGTGGCTTTAATTCAGTTGTGATTGAAGAAGGAAGATAGAACCTGAGCACTAATTCTCTGCCAGCAAAGTACCTCAACTGAAGGGCATGGATTACAAAAACTAAGATGAATGAAATATCCTTTTTTTTCCCCCTTTCAGTATTTGAATGAGCCCCTATTAGAGCAGGTGCTGAGTGAATGGAACAAATTACCATAACCTTGGAGAAAGAGCTTATCTTTGGTTCAGCATTTCCAAATGTAGGTCAGTCCTTAATGCACAGATGAAGATCCCTCACACCTAATAACAATTTACATGATGAATTCATCAACTTTAATGCTCACAGCATCAATGCTTTTGAAGTGGTAAACTTTTACAACAATCACTTCAGCGTGGTAGGAAAGAAAATAACATTGTGAAACAGCTCTGAAGGTAAAACCAAACTGTTTGAATAAATCTGCACAGGGCCATGCTGCCTCTCAATGGATATTTCAGTTCCAGGCCAGCTTGAAGCCCTGGGCAAGCCAAAGCAATCCCAAGTGTTTGAAATAACTCAGACATATAAAATCCAGGTGCTCCCACAGCCAGTTCATAACTTTTAGAGGGAGCTGAGCTGCAGCCTGGTGTGTCTTTTACTGTCTGCCAGATTTGAATTGTGGTGCAGCACAGCCTGACTTTAAAAATTACCCTGATGCTGACATGTCCACTTAAAGAGTTGAACAGGGGTTAATACCACTCTGTCATAGAATCATAGAATCAACCAGGTTGGAAGAGACCTCCAAGCTCATCCAGTCCAACCTAGCACCCAGCCCTAGCCAATCAACTAGACCATGGCACTAAGTGCCCCATCCAGTCTTTTCTTCAACACCTCCAGGGACGGTGACTCCACCACCTCCCTGGGCAGCCCATTCCAATGCCAATCACTCTCTCTGCCAACAACTTCCTCCTAACATCCAGCCTATACTTCCAGCAGCACAACTTGAGACTGTGTCCCCTTGTTGTACTGCTGGTTGCCTGGCAGAAGAGACCAAGCCCACCTGGCTACAGCCTCCCTTCAGGTAGTTTTAGGCAGCAATGAGGTCACCCCTGAGCCTCCTCTTCTCCAGGCTAAACAACCCTAGCTCACTCAGCCTCCCCTCATAGGGTTTGTGTTCCAGTTCTGTGTGAACTTCATTGTTATCACCAATCAGACTGGGCTTCATGATCTAGAAAGGCTGCAAACTAAAATGATTTTGTCTAGAGTTTGTTCTTTTTTTCTTTAATGACCTTGTAAAATCAATCGAGTACCATACAGGTCAGCGCTACATGATTAGACAGAATTGTTAAACCTGAGTAAAGAAGTCCCACCAGAAAGAAGAATCAAAGTTATTTTGCAAGCAAAGCATTTTTCTTACTGCAGGCATAATAGCTACCCTTAGGGTTTAGAGATTTGAGTTGATTTAGAAAAGGCAAAGTAAAAAGAATAGAGAAAGTGACTTACGCAAAAGCCTTATAGAACCAGATTAATGATGTGCGGTGAACAATGAAATGAAACATTCTTTTCTGGTCCAAAAATGCTACTTAATAGCTAGCAGAGTTAGGGGGGAAATGTGCTAATTTTTGAGACTTCAGAAAGGATGTGGAGTGAAAATATGCAATTTGTTAATGGCCTTCTCAGAATAGAATCATAGAATGGGCTGGGTTGGAAGGGACCTCCAAAGGTCATCCAGTCTTAACTCCCTCTGCAGTCAGCAGGGGAATTTTCAACTACATCAGGTTGCCCAGATCATCCTGTTCCAGTGTTCCACCATCCTCATGGTAAAGAACTTGTTCCTACCATCCAATAGAAATCTACTCTTCTCCAATTTGAAGTCATTACCCCTCACAATGGAGGGATCAATGCGTTTTGAATCAATTAAACCATTTCACTTTGCTGCATTCACAGGTTTTCATTTAGACCTGATAGGATTTAAACAACAAGAGGGTTGGCAGTTTTCCTTTCCATAGAAATGTTAACTCATTTTAATTTTTTTTTCATGTTTTGGTTTGTTTTGGTTTTTTTTAAGTAAAAAGGAGATTTTGTTGTAACTGAGTTACTCTTTCAAAGAGTTACAACTGCAAAAAGAAAGGTATTTTTAAAAGCCACAACCTGCAGCTGAAGAATATTTTTGAGCAATCCTGCAGTAGAATCATAGAATCATCCAGGTTGGAAGAGACCTCCAAGATCATCCAGTCCAACCTAGCCCTATCCAGTCAACTAGACCACGGCACTAAGTGCCCTAGCCAGTCTTTTCTTGAACACCTCCAGGCACGGCGACTCCACCACCTCCCTGGGCAGCCCATTCCAATGCCAATCACTCTCTCTGCCAACAACTTCCTCCTAACATCCAGCCTATACCTCCCCTGGCACAACTTGAGGCT